>CM021101.1:709936733-709995226 GCA_007115665.2 Sequoiadendron giganteum | reverse complement strand
AGCGAAAATAAAGAAAAATATTTTGTGTCAATATGGAAGAAACCTAAATGTCTTGATGTCTTATGTCATCCCCAAAAGGAAAAAACAAGACAAATGAAAAGATATTTAAATGTTTACGACATACAGAAGAATGTAGGTACAAATAGAGGAATGCACATGAAGATAGAGATACATCAAATAGAACAGTACAAGGAATCATGTTACACACATGTAATCACACAAAGAACATGAAAAATAAAATTAAGACAAGACTAGTTAGGAACATGCAAGTCAGCCTATATCAATTCATCCACATCCTAATCTTGATTAGTATATGGAGAAGGTGGATAACTAGCCAAAGGGACAACATCAAGTGTCAAACTAGGACAAGGCTATCTAACCCCTTTCCCCCACTAAGTGTGGGACAAGGATGAGTTGAGATGAGTGATGAGAATGAGCTCCTTGCAATAAAGAAAATGATTTGCCATGAATGTTAAACATGCAATAGTGAATATGCTATGATCCTACAACTATTACATGGCAAAGAGAAAATTGCATGTTTTTAGTCTTATTTTTATTCTATTCATTAGGAAATGAGATCCACACAATAAAATGATCATCAACCCTTAGGTGAATCAAGTCAAAGTGTGAATCTACAAATTTCCTTTTTTTGCAAGGGCAGGGGTCCTGGTCAAACAACACTTTGGAGAGAAAAACTAAAAATAGTAAACTAACTCCAAAATGCAATCTATAACATGGAATAGCTAGATGAAACTCAAAATAAGAAGAACCAAAAATCAAATCACATATCAGAGAAGGGAAAAATGATGTGTATCAGTCACCAAAAGTTAGTTTTTGAAGTTGATTTGAAACTCATTCGCCTAGGGGCGAATGGGTCTTAAGTTAGGGTTTGTTTGCAACTTTCAGGATCCTTTGCTACAAATCCGAATCTTCCAATTTTCCCAAGTTTCAAGTTTGGAAAGCCAAAAATAAATTTTACAAGTGAGTTTCCATGAGATGACAACTTTTACAACTTTGATAAGTTCTCCAGTTTTTCTTTTCAAGTTTTCTTCTGCCTAAATATGAAAACACAAATCAAGAGGGAATTTTTTTTTTTTTTTGTGAATGGGGTTTTATCTTGGTCAAACCCCATTTTGGTAATCAAACCTTGGAAGGAAATAAAATAGCATGAAAGGAATGATGAATGAACAACACAATGTCAACTCACCAAACAGTTGAATAAACTTTGGAATGTAAATCTGTAACTTGCATGAAATGGCTTCAATGAATATGGATCTTAAACCTTGAATATTGACTTGAAGTAATGCTTTGAATGCTTGAATGGATTATGAAACTTACATCACCATATTAGCTCCAGAAACATGTTTGATGCAAGAAGACTTTGACATGGCAATTTGATCTTGATTATTGTAATAAATCTTTAATAGATCTGCTCTCATATGCCTTGAATTGACCTTGATCATCAAATTTTCTATATTAATTCTCACTTCAAAATTGATAGGTGAAACATAGCGAAATGACATTATATTTATAGATAAGTATCCTTAATTTCCTGAAACAAATAAAACAAGCTGACATCTAAATATAGATTTGAATATGATAAAATACCATCAAAAACATAATTTAAATTTAGGTCCTAGGTCCCTAACCTTAGGAAACACATTGATTAATGAGAAGTGTTATGTTAAGGCATTAATGAATGTCGGGTTTCCTCTTCAGAAAATGTAATGAAATAGGTTTGGATTTAAATTAAAGGGGCCAATTAAGGAAAATTAAGCTCAATTAATTAAAGGATCCCTAAATAAGTGTGGAAGTGTAAAGGGGTACACTTTACAATACCAAAATAAGGCACAATTAAGTCCAAATTAACATTAATTCTAAATTAAGTGTGAAAACGTAAAAGGGATACATTTTTCTACACTACATATTCAAATTCAAAAAAGTGTGTGAGCTAATTGAGATATATGTTTGTTTAAATGAATGCAAATAGGTATATTTAATACCAAATTATAAAACACATGCACAAATTTGGCTTGAGACCAAACTATAGATAGGGGTACTAAATTTTTACTTTAATTCTAAATTTAAGTGGGCTAGCTTCTCACATGTGAGACCTTACAATTATAAACTTGACTTGGGGTTAGGTAAAAAATATGGATATTGATGGACAATATATTTCTAGGATTGAAGAAAATATCAACATGGATAAGATAAATAATGTGGATATGTTATATTGCATGCACATAAGTGTTAGGATGGGAAATAAGAATAAGATCATGTATGCAAATAAAGTTAGGTAAGAAGACCTAAATTTGCACAAGACTGTATCACTTGTAGTTATATAAATATATCAATAAATTACCCCAAAGTAGACACATAACTGAATGGTAAAAGATATCAAGGTACCATTTGCACCATTAAAATTCCTCCTAACTTTGAGGTGCATGTGAATCCTATATGAGTTATGCACCTCTAAATATGTAGCACTCACAAACGTGCATGTACAAAAAGTAAATATTAAATAGACAGTCAAAGGTTAAAGGCTCATGTAAAGTAATAATTGTTCAAAGTATTCATTCTTCCTATGTAAATTCTCCCAAGAATTCTTACAAGTTTAGGAGTAAGAGATTCCATGAGTAGATTTTGACTTACAAGAAATATTTAATATATAAAATGGGAACATTACTAAACATGTATGCCTCCAAACAATCGTTTCCATCAAAGGGGGAATTTTGGGGAAATTAATTGGAATAAAAATCAATAATATAGATAGAAGCATATAGAAAGTAACAATAAATACATTGTGAGATAACCACGATAGTGACAATAGAATACATGCGATAAGATCATAATCATAATCACATAGCAAACTAATAACATATGATAAGCATGTAAGCACATACATTAAAAATAATACATTGTGATAAATCATCATGGGGTGGGAAGAAGAGCAATAAGAATGAATGTTACACCTAATATGAGCAAGGTAGCGGCAATGAAACCCTTTATGGCTAGGGCACTCTTGAAAGTGTAAATAGGGATCAAAATGGAAAAAAATCATAATGTAAAAGATCATAGGATTAATAGGATCAATAGGACTAATAGGATTAATATGTTTAATATGATCGACAAAATCAATGACATGAAACCTTATAGTAAGGAGAATCCCCAAATATAGTAATTACAATCATAAGATATGGGTATACATTTAGATAATCAAATGTAATAGTAAGTATCTAATTTGATAAGTGGGAAGGTGTGATGCCTCCTAATGTAGGAACAAGATATGATAAATCAATAGATTTCAATATAGCACTAGGATTTAAGTAGCTATATGACAATGCAAGCTTAGATAGACAAGAGGGACTAGTGTGATGCCCCAATACAAATAATAAATAAATGATAGCTCAAGTAGACAAGGGGAAATAGTATGGTTTCACCAAATATATAAATTTCCAAGGTAGGATCAAGAAGTTTTATAGCAATGATCAATAAATGACTCTCAAATGAAGGTACGACAATGTAAGATCGAGATGTAAATGCTATATAAAGTAGATATGGAAATACATGATTATGTAAGATAGTAGATATAAGATATAAACATATAGAATAATCATATGTAAATTCTCTTAGACACAAAAATATGTATAAATGTTAAATTAAATAGTAAATGATATAGGATAAATAAATACATGATAAAAATATAGGGACAATAAAGTAGTCTAAAATGCATACCTAACATGACAATAGTGGATCCTAGAACAATAATTCCCAAGATAGCTAGATATGAAAATAATAGATCAAGAAATAGTAATTCTTAAGATAACTACATCAATCAATGTAAGTATATAGGATGCAAAAGCATCTAGGACTTGTAAGGGTAATCTTGTATCGCCCAATTAAATTTTTAATTTATGTTTAGTTTGGTGAAATGAACCTTGGTTCCTTTAAAGTCCTAGAGAATAGTTATCACTTTCAAATTTTCAAAAGAGGGCTAAAACTAGTAGGGTTTCTATTTTTAGTAAGTTTGCATATGAGCACACAAGGACTAGAAATTTTCCCCAAACCTCTAGAATGGTAAATTACATATTGTGGGGGAGTTTTAAGTCAATAATAGCTTTGGACTTGAAGATATTAATTATTTAAGTTTTTGAAATTATAGAAAATTATTTAGATTGAGTTTCGAGGCTTCAAATCATCTTTTTTGGCCTTGAAATTTGGTTGAAATCCACACACACACACACACACACATATTCCACATTGTAGAGAAATTTAAGCACTTAAGTTTCAATTGAGTGCTTAGATCAAATGTCACAACTCCTTGAAGTTGAACTATTTTTGGGGTGGGAGTTTCAAATTTCAAAATTTTCTTGGAGGCACTCATGGCTATTTATGATATAATTTCTAGCATTTCTGAGTAGTGAAGTGATGATGGGAAGGTGATAAGTCATGAGAATGGAAGGAAATATAGAAAATAGAATCATATTTGAAGATGCAGGGTATCAAAAGGCTCCAAAAAGATAGGAATGAAGTTTTAATGTGTTGCATCTTGTTGAGCATTTTATCCTCAATTTCATTTCATATTTTTGTCATGTAAATAGTAATGTTTTCAATAAATATTTCATATTTTCATGTATAAATTTGTGTTTTCATGTCTTGTGTGATTTACCCCTCCATCAACATATGACAATGTTCTAACTTTTTTTATCAAACAATGTAAATAGATGAGACAAGTAATGCAAGATCATAATCTAATAACTGTCAAAGGATCAAAGAATCAAAGTTAGAGGAGTAAATAATAAATATTAAAAGAGAACAATTAAAATAATAAACATGATAGCTAGAAAATATAAGATAAAGACATCAAACCAAAAAAAAGATAAGGTAAATACCAAAGATAAAATAAAATAACAAATATCAATATAACCCCCAAATGAGGGAAAATAACTAAAAGCATAAAAAAAGACATAGGATAAAATTAAATTAAGTTCAAACGAGGCCACTAACAAAAAAGGATAAAGGAAATTGAACAATGTCAATGGTTTGATCAATTAATAAAATTAATTTCTTATTTCATAATATTAACATATCATTGGTTCCAAAAGAAATATTTATTTTCATCTTTGAGTTTATTTATTTTATGCTCGTATCCACTTTCTTTATCAATATGTATTTCCTCTTGATATTTTTTTGTATTTGGTGCAAATGTTTGATCAACTATTTAAAACTAGCTATGACACCTTGTGCAATGGGTACACTGAAGAGGTGTTGAATGTCAATTAGGAAAAAATGATTTATTTTTTGCACACATTTGTATAGTAAGGTCATTTAGAAAATGATTTTAATATTATTATTAATTTTTTTTATTTTTTTTAATTATAGAATAATATTATTATATATATTTTTTTAATTTTATGTATTAACTATTATATTATTATATAAATATGTATTATTTATGTCATTATTATATTAATCTATTATATTTATTATTTATGTACTAACTATTGTATTAATTATTATATTTTTATATAATATAGAATTATATAGTATAAACCAAATTATTTATTATATAAAACTAATTAATAATGTCGTAATGTTAAAACCTAAACGTGCTCGTTATTAGGGCTGTAATTTATGCTAATTTATACTTAACTACGTAGAATAAAAGATGTCAGAATTAGTGCAAGAAAACTTTGTGTTTATAATTTAAATATTTAATATAAAACATGTTTACTTACTATATACATAAATTAAATAATCCAAAAATTACACAAATATAAACATCAAACTTAACAACCATCACCTTCATCCACTATAAAAAAACATTAAAACCCTAATGAGTCATAAGAGGGCTAAATTTTTTCAAAACTACATGACTCCTTCCCAAAATAGTTGAACTTTTTTCAAAACTACATGACTCCTTCCCAAAATAGTTGAACTTTTTTCAAAACTACATGACTCCTTCCCAACATAAACAAAATCAATGTTTCACTCCATAGTTACATGGAAGTACATTCACAAAAAAGATCATGAGATTTTAAATTCTTAATGTTAGTTACCTTGGGAAGGAAAGTATAAACATTAGTTTGAGAAGGCGAGAGAACTTAAAAAGAAAAATAATAAAAATGTTGGAATTAGTGCAAGAGAAGCCGCAATTTTCATTTTTATGTTGATCCTCTAAAACCCTTGGCAAAGACTTATTTTCAGGCTACAGCTCACCAAATTGGAGATGGAGGAGCGGCGGGAAAGCAGCGAAAATCGATAAAAAATAGCTAAAAAAATAGCGAAAAATGATGAACGACTGAGATTCGGCTGGAAAAACAGTAGCGGCCAAGAAAAATAGTTGGAAAACGGTGAAAAACAGTAAAAAAATGGCAAAAAATGATGGACGGCTGAGATTTGTTTCACTGTCAACTAGGGCCTCTTGTTATGTTTCAACCACTGAAAGAGAAAATGAACTTGAAAAGTTCATATAGGGACACGCCTTCGGCGTAAATATCTATTTTTATCCAAGTTTTCTTTGTTTCTTATTGTTGTGATCATATGTTTGGAGGTACTAGTTGAAGCACAACTTGTTTCTTTGGTTTCCATATTTCTTGTTTTTCAACTCAACAAAATTTTAAGCTCCTTTAGTTCTTTCCTTAATATAATTTTTTTCTTTGATTTCATTGGTTCTTTTTTTCTTTTTTGGAATATATGATTTTTTTCAAGCCTTAGGTGGATTCTTGCTAACTTGTCCAAATCAAACATGGTACATTTAAACATCATTATTTTTTCATAGGGCACATCATTAGGTGTCTTAACAAATGCATCCAATGTGAATTGACTTGCATCTAAAATTGGTTTGTAATGAGTTTTTTTTATCTTGAGTTCTTTCCCTCGATATAAATTTAACATATTGAAGTAAAATAGATGATAAAAAAATGAATTGTTAAATCCAAGGTCAACCAAGAAAAACACAAAACTTATCTAATGAGACTATAACATTACACATAACCAACATATTCTTGGGTCCAACTCTTAATCTCAATATGATGCAACCTATTGTATCAATCATCATTCAATTAGTCATTTAGAATGAAACACCAAAATGTGCATATTCTATATGTTTAATGTGATAGATTCTCTAGACCATTTTTAGATGTATACACATTTTTTGATGAAGATATTCCGTAAAATAATTATTATGTTCCAATTATATTAAAGGAAGTGATTGTTGCAAATACACCATACAATTTCTTGTTGATCTTGCATGTCAAATAATCTCTATACTAAAGAAGTGTTATTAAATTAATTAAATACGATTTATTTGATTAATTAACCTTTTATTCTTCTACTATTAAATAAATAGGAAATATTTATTTACATAGTTCACTTTTTATTCTTATATCTTTATTATAATATTTCTTCATAATTAAATAAACAAATTTAATACTTTATTTTTTAATTATCATTATTATTTTCTTTTACCAAATATCATGTTTCTTCTATATTTATTTGATAAACATAAACTTTTAAAGTCTGTTTTATTAAATTAAATATCTTATTTCCTAAATTGAATAAATCCAAATATTCAATTAAATCTAAATATTCAAATTCTACAACTAATTATATCTACCTACCAAATTAGATATAATATGTCTAATTAATTCATCTCAACCTTCACAGGAAAATTTGGAGACAAATTTGCAAGCAACTCCTCAATCTATCTTCCATGGATTTTTCCTATCCTCTAGCTGAATGTTTTTGCGGGGAGGAACAAACTCCATAATCAGCTCCAAATCCTTCACCCTTCACCCTTGAATCTTCACAATCGAATCTAGACCTCTACTTTGTTGCCCCTTCACAAATTTGCTATCGAGAATCTATAAATACAACCCTTCTCCACAAGAAAAAGATCCAAAACTTTGTGCAATCTTACTCTGCAGAAATAACATTAGAACAACTGAGCAAATAAGCAATTAGAAAATCATTCTAGAATAGAAATCATAATCATGGCTTATTTAGCTGCATCTTAGTTTACAGTAGTTTCATTTATCAATTTCATGTGAATCTAGCTATAGTATCAGCATCCATATCATTTAGTAATCATCATACAATATTAGTTTCTTGCATTTAAGCAACATCTATGACGCTTTTAGGAGTTTTAATGCTTTAAATTAGTTTAATTGTTGTTAGATCCTTAATATAATGTCTTATTAAGAAGTGTTTTATTATTTAATTATTCCACACTTACATTTTGGCTCCCACCGTGGTGCCTTACCCCATACTTAACCTTTATTTCTGAAAAAGTGTCCTTACAGGTTCTTGGCGTGTTTGTTTTAGCGCAATCAAAAGATTTTCTAGCGCATCTACCAAATTATCCAGTGCATTCGATGATTATTTTGGTGCATCAACAAAACATTCTAGTGCATTCAACAACTGTTATAGCACATCAAATTTCCAATATCACTAGTTGGAGTTTTTCTTCCAGTGCATTTACATATTGTTTTAGCGTGTTTATCACATTCTATAGTGCATAGTATTTTCAATTTAGTGCATTTAATTTTTGTTTTAGCGCGTATAATTACTGTTGTGGCACATCTATTTAAATTAGTAGAAATTTAAAATTTTGAAGTCTAATCAATGTTTCTTTGTGTTCTGGGTACAAAATATGTTGGTCAAAGACATTTGTTGGAAAACATACGCCGGTCAAAGATAAACTCAATGAAATTACTAATGATCTTTGCAGGGATTTATTTTCTTTAAATTGTTTTTCCTTGATTAAAATGGCGCATATAGATTAATTAAAGAAATAGTTTGAAACCCATGTTTTTTGTGTCTCGAAAGCAATAGGCCTGTGCTCTCCCCTTAACTGGGTGATCAGAATGCTAGAATTGTTATTTACACTTTATTAAATCCTTTAGAAGGCCTGCCGTAGTGGGAAAAAGGACTCACCCTACAAGAACGACCTAAGTGGGAACAACCAAAGCTAGGTTTCCTAACCCATTCTAATCAAAAGTGAATTTTGGGAAACCCACAATTCAACATAAGTGTGCAAGATAACCATCCAAAAAATCTTTTTTCTAAAGATTGGGAGGTCTCCTGAGGGAGTTTATCAATTGTCGCTCTAAACAAATACCCTATCTACGAAATTTAGTGTAGAATCCAACTGTGTCAATTTCCAAACACTTTTTTTATCACGGTGCAAGGGGAGGGAAGAATCTGCCCCCAAGACACTCACCATATAACTATCAGAGACCTTGGCCAAAAGTGAAGGATTTGACTTTGGCTAAGACTTGGGAAAGGCAAAAACATGGGCGCCCTCTAGGGAGTGACAAGGCTGTGTGAGCTGACATAGTTACAAGTTGTGGGTTGTGATATTCTAAGTGCTTGAACTATTTTTTTTGTGTTGAACCTGTGGAAATGAAAGAATCGGATCAGATTCTAGAACACTCACTATACATTTAATTCATAGAATCTGAAACAAACTGCTTACAATCTGGTTGTATTGTGTGAAGTTGTTTTCAAAAGAATCATCCCAATAGAGTATCAAAATATGAGATTTACAACCACAACGCTCATCCACTATTTTCATTGGTTACAAAATCATACCCCAGAATTAATCACCATACTGAGAAAAACCAAAAAAAAAAGAAAAAACTGTGAAAATCTAGACAAACTCTAGTTTAGTGCATACACTATTTGTTTTAGCATGTTCACCCAGTCTTTTAGCACATAAAAATTCGATTTTAGTGCTTTGATCACTTGCTATAGTGCACCCACAATCTATTTTAGCACATGCAACCACTGTTTTAGCACATCTACCATATCTTACAACATATCTACACAGGTTGTCCTCACTATTTACCAGTATCTTGGTGCATCCACTATTTGTCTTAGCATATACATCTTTTTTGACAACGCATGCACCATTTCTTGTAGCACCTATACAATCTATTTTAGCGCATTGACTGTCTGTTATAGTGCATCCATAGAAAAAGAAAATAGAGAGAAAAATGAAATTGGTATCAAACTGATAACATCAAAAACCAGGATTTTGTCAGAGCAAAAACATTTTCTCAATCTGAATAGTATCTTAAACTTGGAAATATATGACTTACAAGTCAAAATTTGTCAAATTGAACCAAGATCTTTCAACTTAAGGTGTCTAAACTATCACACAAATTATGGATTATTACGTCAAGTTTCTTTATTAGGATTTTGTCATCCCACAATCAAGAAATGAAATAGAATAATCAAATTTTTAACTTAGTCTCATCAAATATAATTTATCATTCTATTCGACTTAAGTTAATACCTTGACACTCATCCAAGAAAAATATTAGAGTTTAGTGAGTATAAAAAATGCTTGTATGCCAATTTTGATGAGGTTACAAAGATAAAAACTTAAAGAAAAAGAAATTGAAACACCAAACACCATGGCTGAATAAAATCCTTGGAGTAGACTCCACCAAAATAACACGAATGAAATAACCCAAGAAGACATCCAAACAACACAGCAAGATCCAAACTTCCATAAATTTATGGAAAAGGTCTTAGAACAAGATATGGAAAAATACCTTTTGATGCTAACAGAATCGGGTGCAAAACTTCCAAAATATTTTGATATAAATAGATTAAAAGAAACACCTAGAGCAAATAAAACCGAAACACAACATACACAAAACACAGATCAAGTTGTTTCCCTAACACATCAATGAAAAAATTACCTCAACAACTTTAAGATATGCAAAAGGGAACCACGAGAAGGTATTCATTACAAGACATTTGTCCTTATTCTTTTGATCCAAGTGTAGATATGATACCATTTCCTACACATTACAAATTCTTGAAATACGACAAATACAATGGTAAAAAAGATCCAATTGACCATGTGAGGGAATTCAAAACCATGAGTTTAGAATTTTCACAAGAAGAAAATTATCTAATGATTTATTCCCAATGAGATTAGGGGGTCAATGTATGGAATGGTTCTCTAAACTACAACCAGAGATTCAAAATTTTAAAGAACTAGTCAATAGGTTTATCTCACAATTTTTCTTTAATATTCAACATGAGGTAACAATAAAAGACCTTTACAACATGAAATAAAGATGAGACATTCCTCTCATTTCTACAATGATGGTGAAGGTTTTTTGCTAGGTATCCTCGTTCCATACCCGAAGAAGAAAAGATGGAACTATTTATTGATAACTTAACTGATGAAATGAGCTATAGGCTTGAGCTACAATGTCCACCCACATTTGAGAAAGTGATTGAAAATGGCCTCAAGATCGACGAAGATTTGTTAAAAAGAGGGGTAATGAAACATTAAAATGAAGGATCAAACAATAAAAGTTCCTCAAATCATTATGGCAACAATGACAAGCCAAAGTTTTGGCAAAAAAATAGAAATACTAGAAATAATGATATTGCAAATGACACACAAAATGCGAAACTAGTATTTAATTTAATGGCTACTACTATAAATACCAATCAAAATAATGACCAAAGCATCAAACAAAATGTCAATCAAAACAAAAATCCAAACAATAGAGAATCTAAACCTTAATCATATCAAAAATTATCAAACTGACGATGATTCAAACCATTAGGACAAACACTAGAATCAATGATGAGAGAACTTATTACAAATGGACTTATCACCTCATGTGAAGCAATATTTTGGGATCCAAAAGTATAACCACCTTGGTGGAATGAAGTAGACTATTGTAACTTTCATAATAATGAGGGACACAAGACAAATGACTATATGGAGTTAAAAAATCCAGTCCAACATTTTATTGATAATAAAAAGGTATTCGTAGAAGGACATCAAACTAACAATGATCATACTGCATTTAAATATCGTTTACCAAATTATGAAAAAGGGAGAATCTTCTTCTACAAATGGGAAAGGTAAAAGTGTCAACTATGTTTATGATGGTACAATCTTTTGTATCTCTGCAGTTGAGAGTGATCCTGTCACTAGTAATCAAACTTATAATGATGGAACCAATGACATTATACCATTAGATCTGATCCCAAACATAGACACATCCAACAATCAAATAAATGCCATAAAAATTGGGGAAATAAAATACTACCAACCGGTTAATGTAACAACAAGGGGGGAATCCAAGGTAATATTGAAAGGAGTTGCATCTAAAACCACTACTCCCCCTTCAATTCAATACAACATTTTTGATCAACTAAAGAAAATACCAGCACAGATATCGATATTAGAACTCCTTAAAATCTCACCATATCATAAGGAGGTTTTGGAACAAGATCTTGTGGCCACCATGGTACCCAACAACCTGGATGTCTGCCAATTTCAAGCTATGGTAGGACATTTAACCATGCCTCATTGTATATCATTCTTCGAACAAGATGATGTATCACTTAATCATCCATATAATACTACACTTCATATTGAAGTCTTAATCCACAAACACCATGTCAAACGTGTCCTAATAGATGGTGGAGTTGGATTAAACATTTTCACTTTAAAATTGATCCATGCAATAGGTTATTTTGATAATGCTATTGATTCCCAAAGGAAAATGACGATAAAATCCTATGACAAAGAAGAGCGATCCTCCAAGGGATTGATCATGTTTCCTATTCAACTAGGACCAATGGTGAAGAATATAGCTTACCAAGTGCTACAAAAAGAGTTAACTTATAATATACTCTTGGGACGTCCATGGATTCATTAAATGCAAGCAATGTCTTCAACTTATCATCAGTGTTTAAAATTTCTAGTCAATGGCCAAGAAGTGACTATATCAGTAGACTGCAAAAATCCCCAACATTGTAACATTCTTAAAACAACTCAAGACACTTTTATGCCCCATAATAGAGAATCAAGCACTTCTAGTTCATCTAACGGTGAAGAGAAACTAAATGTTGTATCTAAATGGGTTGAGAAAAAGGTCTAGTCAAAGGAGAAAAGTGTTGATGATTTCACTTTATCAGACGATAAGGGTCATTTGAATTCTCTATCACAAGAATTTCAAGAAAAGATCTAGTTAACCGGCAAAGGCATGGGAGAATATTCCATTGGGAAATATTTATATCTTTCACAATTGTTGTCATCTCCAAGGTCATATGGACAACCATCAACAATAACACGACAACCATCACAACCTACCACAATTTTAGATGAAATATTTATAAAAGAAGGTACTTTAGAAGATGAAATAGAAGACAAGGCCATCCTCAATTGGGTATACAAAGATGAAGAAGCATCAACATCAACAAATATCAACATAAAGATAGATCAGTATGGAAAAGGAAAAGCTATCTTAGAGAAAATGGGGTATGAAGGACAAAGACCTGTTGGTAAAAGAAAGGAAAATGGTTTTCACCATTAGATCCATTATTCCTGCTTTCAATTTTGCAACTGGAAGATTTGACACCCTCTTGACTGAATGTGTCATTGCAAGATTTATGATTAGAACTCGTGTTAGGGTCATCACATAAAAGATATTTAATGATAGCGACATCATTCACAAATATGGTTACATTGATAGGTTCACTTGGTTCCCAGTTACTAAGTTCAAGATGTACTAAGGGTAAAAAGTCACCAGATTGACTAAGGTGAATGGCAGTGAGGGTTCCAGTAGCTATGGTGTTAGGGTTGTCAATAGGGACATCAAGGTCTATGATATTACTTTCCTCCAAGTCATCTAGCTCATTCGATGTTTGTCCATCCTCACTTGAGTCATTGATATTTTATGATTCAAATACAAGTGGTCTAGTCCCCGAGCTTTGTCCCTCCCCATGTGTGGGTGCATACTCTCTTATGATGTCAATTTATATATCTGTGTATGATATGTCATATTAAAGATCTCATTCACATTCATTGGAATTTGTTTCAAAGCTATCTCTCATTTGAAGGATTCTCTTAACCGCCTTTTGATTTATTTCTTATTTTGCTTCCTCTAAATAACCCAGTCCTATTTTATCTTTTGGGTGAAGTGTGAGAGGTTGAATGGGTCCTATGATTTTGGCAGCATTAGATCTCGAAAAAGTTAAAATAAAGAGTGCATCTAACAGTGAAAACCTCTCTGAGGCACAAAAATATGGGGTATTTGACACCCTTCCAGAGCATTATCATGAAATATCATTAGTATTGGTGGAGCCTAGACAGTCTATAAATATTGGCACAATAGAAAAAGAAAAAACCTTATATCTGGCAACATCTATGACTAAACAAGAAAAGCCAGAATTTGTCAAGTTTTGTGAGGTCAAAAGTATTAAATTTGCTTGGACATACTTTGATATGTCAGGTTTAGATCCAGAACTCCTAATGCATCATTTATCTCTACCATTTGGGATAAAACCTGTGAAACAAAAACTAAGGAAAATGCATCCACATATCGCCTTGATGGTAAAGGCTGAGCTGAAAAAGTTGTTAGATGTAGGATTCATCAGATCTATTGATTATGCAGAGTGGATATCTAATATTGTACCTATATCTAAACTAGAAAATAGTATCAGAATATGTACCAATTTCAAGGATCTTAACAAGGCATGTCCAAAGGATAATTTTCCATTACCAAATATTGACATCATTGTAGATTTAACAATAGGACATGTCATATTATCAATAATGGATGGTTTCTCAAGTTAGAATCAAATCAAGATAGCCTTAGATGATTAGGAGAAAAAAACATTCACTTGTCCATGGGGAACCTTTTGCTCGAATGTCATTCCCTTTGGGTAAAAAAATGTAGGGGCCACATATGAATGAGCAATGACCACCATCTCCCATGACATGATGCATACCTTTATGTAGGATTAGATGGATGATATATTAGCAAAGTCATATACCAGAGAAGGGCATCTAGAAATCCTGGACAAAATATTTACAAGGATGGAGAAATTCAAGGTCAGATTAAATCCTAAGAAATGTGTCTTTGGTGTTACGTCAACAAAACTCCTCAGATATATAGTTTTAGAGAAGGGTATCGAAGTAGATCACACCAAGGTCAAGGCTATAATGGAAATTCTGCCACCGAAGAATATCAGTCGACTAAGGTCTCTACAAGGTAGGCTACAATCAATCAAGAGATTTATCTCCCAATTAGCAGACAAAATTCATCCATTCAATCACTTGTTACATAAGAATATCATGTTCAAATGGGATCAAGGGTGTAAAAAAATTTTCAATCAAATAAAACAATAACTGATGTCACCACCCATACTCATGTCACCTGTAGAAGAGAGAACATTGATATTATACATTGCAACAACAAACATTTGTTTAGGAGGGCTATTAGCACAAGAAGATCCTGAGGGAAAAGAACAAGCTATTTATTATATCAACATAACTTTGAACGATTATGAGATAAATTACACTTTTATTGAGAAATATTGTCTAGTGGTGGTATTTTCTACCCAGCAATTGCGGTATTACATGTTGACTCACACAATCAAGCTAATAGAAAAGATTGATCCATTGAAATATCTACTCAACAAGGCTGCTTTAACAAGGAGACTTACCAAGTGGGTCATGATGTTAAGTGAATTTGATATCCAGTATGTGGATAGGAGATCCATCAAAGTTCAAGTGATTTATGATTAGCTAGCCAAAGCTCCATTAACCAATGATCATCTTATGACAATTAAGTTTCTAGATGCAAAAATTCTTATTGTGACAACACAACAATGGAGGTTGTATTTTGATGGGTCATACACACAACGGGGGGTTGGTGCAGGAATATTGTTTGTTACACCTCAAGGACACACCATCCCAAGATCGTATAGATTCATGTTTCCATGTATAAATAATGTAGCTGAGTATGAGGCACTAATCATTGGCATCAAGGTAGAAACTGAATGGAAAATCACAGAGCTACAAGTATATGGAGATTCACAATAGTCATTTATCAAGTAAATGATGAATATCAGACGAAAGATGAAAATTTGAGGCCATATAATAAGTTGATTGATGATCACAAAAATTATTTTGTGGATATCAAGTTTGAACAAATTCCAAGGGCAGAAAAAAAATTTGTAGATGCTATGGCGACAATTTCTTCTCTTTTGCTGTTACCAGAAAAATGTGGTCGTTATGAGTTTATGGCAGAACAAGTGTCTAATCCTACCTATGATAATCCTGAATCACAAACCATATGCCATTTAGATGATGTTGAATTCTTAGTCTATGGGAAGACCTATGCATACCTAAAAGACAATATCCTTCCTCCTGATCTTTCCAGAAACCAAAAACTCAACTTCATCCGCCAAACCACAAGACATACTTTAATAGCTGACATACTTTATCATCAAGGTCTAGATGGTAATATTCTCCAATTTCTAGAACATAACAAATCTAAGACAACCTTACGTGAGGTTCATGAAGGTATTTTTGGAACTCATTCAAGCGGACTAACTCTAGCCAAGAAACTCCTTCGTTTGGGGTATTACTGGCCAAACATGGAGGACTCTTATCAATTTGTTAAGAAGTTCCAGAAGTGTCAGATCCATGGTAACTTAATCCATGCCCCAACATAGGAATTACAACCATTTACTTCAACATGGCCCTTTTGTCAGTGGGGACTAGACTTGGTAGGAAAGATTAATTTGTCTTCATCCAATGGACATAAGTTCATAATCACAACAACAAAATACTTTACAAAATGGATAGAGGCAGTTCCTTTGACAATAATCACTGGGAAGAATATTTCTTCATTCATACTGAATTACCTCATTCGTCGGTATGGCATACCTCAGTCTATTGTCACAGATAATGGTAGACTGTTAAAAAATTAGGATTTCCAAGAATTGTGTGAAAGGTTTCACATCCAACATCATTTTTCAACACCATACTATCCTCAAGGAAATGGCCAAGTAGAGGCCTCCAACAAAACAATTCTAATTTTTTTTAAATTAATGATGTTGGACATGATTGGAACAGTCAACTAAACCTAGCTTTTTGGGCATACCAAACCAACATCAGAACACCTACAAGAGCTATAGCATATGCCTTGGTATATGGATCAAAAGCCATCTTACCCATGTAGGTTGCAATTTCATCACTTCATGTATCACTCAAGGGGATTATTTTAGATGAGGATTATAGATTGTCTAGACTACAAGAACTCGAATTATTGGATGAACGATGTCAACAAGTTGTCAATCATTTAAAGGCATACCAACAAAGAATATCCAAAAGGTACAATCACGGGGTAAAGCCTAGAGTATTTCAGGTTTGTGATTTGGTCCTAAAGGAAAACCCTAGAAATCAACATGACAGAGAAAATAAAGGGAAGTTTGAACCTAACTGGTTAGGTACTTTTGTTGTCATATCATTCTATGGATCTATAGCCTATCAACTATCAACACCTGAAGGGGATTTTTTCGACAAACCTATCAACAATATCCATCTCAGAAAGTTCTACACCTGAATCACCTAGTGCATGGTTCAAGTCCTGAAAAAATAGTTGCCTTGATGAAAACCTGGAAAATAGGCATCTTGGTGACAAAAAAATACAAAAATAAAATAAAATCAGAAATGGAAAAATACAAAAAAATCATAAAGTCTGAAAAAGTGCAATAAAAACATGTGGTGAAAACTTGGCAAATAGGCACTACTTGTGATTTAAATCAGCAATTCCATCTATTAGAGGCATGCCATGGTCATTCACTTTCACCATCATTTCCATTAAATTTCATATCATTTCAAACATGGTCATGTCTCACCCTAGCTTGGGGGCAAAATCCTAAACTCACTGGGGGCAATACAAATGAGCTAAAACAAATAGACAAACAACAATATGAAAAAACACAAAAAACATAATGATCACAATAGAACACAACGTTGAACATACATCAAACATCAGAAAATTTCAAGAAACCAATCATCTAGACCAACAAAATGGAAATTAGAATCAAATCAAGACATACTTTAGGGGGATGATATTATTTTGAATTATTATTTTATCGCTATATGCTTGATATTCAAATGGAAATTAGAGGATGCATTTAAATCAAGACATACTTTAGGGGGATGATATTATTTCTGAATTGATTATTTTATCGCTCATCTATGCTGTGATATTCAAGTATGTCATCATGGTTTAACTCATACCATCAGTGCTTGTACTCACTTTCAAAATTTTAAGAGCTCAATGATGATAAAAAACATGATAAAAAGACTGTTAAGGTGATAATTTGTGCATGCACTTTTTCATAATTACATTAGGTTGCATCCATGATAGTTTTACATTGCAGAGTATTTTGTTACAAAGACGGGTAATCAATTCATAAATGGTTTTAATCATCTTAATTAATAGCTTGAATATAGTTGAAATTAACAAAAAATCATCATTATCATATAGCCACATAATCATTTCCATTACATGTCATCCATTTATCATATCATTAAGCATATGTTAAAATTACCATCATTCATTCATTCATTTCTTATATCATATATCTACATTACTCATCTATCCTTGATACATCACATTCATAATCATGTATATGGTTACATTATCATGTAAAATTAGATATACACATCATCATATATCTATCGATCCATGTAAAATAATTGCATACATCATCATTATTCACATAATCACTATTGTTGAGCATCATAAATAAAGCATCATAAATCATAGCATATCACATCATCATTAATTCATCCATAACATATGATATAGATCATCACATATCATATAGAAAAGAGAAATTAAATGTATCCATCATTAAACCATATAGAGCATATATAGATCGAACCATCCACCACATATCATATAAATCTCAAAAATAATAATGTCAAGTATACAAAGAAGTTTGAAACATAAAGGAGATACAACATAAAAAAAAATGGTTGTGAATCAAAACTGCAATATACATCAAGTCTCAAATATCCTAAAATACCATCATACAGCTATGACCTGCTACCTCCAGACAATGTAGGCATCTCGAGCTAGTACCTCCCTTGCTAGACATATTGGGATCTCTCGGATCTCTCTGTGGAGGCTGAGTCACACCCTCACTAATAGTCCTAGAAAGGGTTGTTCCAAATCTAGATGACGCATAACTGAATCTCTGCTTAGAGGTGACAACATCATGGTATTGAACCCTATGAAACTTCACCTCTCTACCCACATGGAGTATCTCTCGCATATAATCACCCACGGTAGTCCCATCAGCTAGTCTTTGTAATCTCTTGGTGGTAGTCTATGACTGTTCGACAACCTGGCGTGCTGCATCTCGCTCTATTGTCAAGGTGAAAATTTATGCATGTGCAACTACCAACTATCCCTATATCTACGAAAGAGCCTGTGCATGAGTCTAGGCTTGAGTTTGCATCTATGTTTGTGTATGTGCTAGCAAACCATGCACCTATACCAACTACCCCTGAATAGTTTGTACCTGTACTTGTACCTGTAAGCTAGAAATTTGTGTCTATTGATGCTGAGAAGGTACTCCTATACATACACACTGCTCTGAGGGTGCTACTAGTGATCGCCTCTTGAGAGGCACCATGAAATCCTGCACATCAACATCCCCACCAGACTCACCACCATCCTCTTCGTTGTTATCATCATCTCCACTCTATTCTCCCTCCTCACTATCATCATCTCTGCCTCCACCATCATCATCAACTCCACCATCATCACCACCATCTCCATCCTCCTCCTCCTCATCACTATTCTCCTCTTCCGAAGGTAGGGGCATTGGCTCATCTGGAATAATAATCTGGGGAAAATGATGTAAAATCAGATACTCTACATAATTTTTTGTGACAGGAGCCTCGCTAATATCCAGATGAATGTCCCAAACTACAGGTTGTAGAGCCCGATACTCTAGGACAATGACATGATATGAGAGACAGGGTCCCCAATCTGCAACATATATCTATCACCAACCATAATGAGCAACACCCTGGGGCATGCCTTGAGTGATACCATACTATCTAAGTACCTTGCTGAGTAGAAATATCTCCAACACCCAATGATTCCAACCAATGAGAAGCAATGACTGAGTGATATACGACATCTGCATATCATCATCGTCCTAGTACTCACAGTCTAAATATGGACACTAGGTGACTACCTCGACATCATCCAATACTCTCCTCCACTGCTCTTGCTTACCTAGTCTAGGCTGAGTAAGGCAACCTGCATATATATGTACATATGGCCTCATGGTTGGCCTTTGTCTCACCATCACTAGACGTGTAACAACTATATGTCCCCATTCCCACACCTGTAATAATGTAACACCCACTGACAAACTGTGACCTCAGAGGTAAACAACTGAATGCAAATCATGATAAAGATGGGCAAGCATACACATAGCCCATGCATAGGTAGTACCATGCACAAGCATACTCTCTAAAGCACATCCCCGACCAAAAAAAAGTCCCTTTGACCTACGATCAAGAAAAAGGAACCCTCCAATGAAATCACCAAGTACTGAAGGCAAAGTAGCATATGCATCCACCATCTCACGCCATGGAATCTCATATCCACATATACGATCATCCTCAAACACTCTGTGAAGAGCATCAGCCCCACCCTACTCTATAGAATCATAAAGCACCAGGTCACTGATAATAGGAATCCACAAAATCCACCATACATCCTTAGGAGTGACAGTCATCTCACCAGTAGTAAGGTGGAAAGTATTATGCTCGTTGTGCCACCGCTTTGCTAAGGCAGTCAAGAGATCCTGATTAATCATAATCTGGGGCATATACAAGAGAGAAGATAAACCACAACGTGTATAACAATAGTCTCAGGCTGCGCTAGCTGTAGTATCAAATCAAACGTCCTAAGAAACCGCTCTCGAACTTGGAGATTTGTCAATGCCTCCTATCATCACAAAATATTGAAAATCGGAAATCTTTTATCAATCCATCATACATCAATCAACCTATCAAATCTAATAGCTCTTGTGAGACTTTGATCAAATCTCATGAGCAACCATCAATCAACCTCGACTATCATGAGGTCAACCATCATCTTAACAATTGAACCTCACCTATCATGAGATCAATTAATCAAGTTAACCTCGCCTATCATGAGGTACACAATCAAATATAATTAATCCTCACCTATCATGAGGATAGTTATTATCAAATCAATCATTAAACCTTGCCTATCATGAGGTTAAACATCATCTACTCTACTAAAATCATCAATCAATCGAACCAATGACTGACAAGTTCAAAAAATTGACAACATCAAGGACAAAATTGACAAAATTCATCATTCTGACATTGATGCACTAAAATAGTGTTTTGATGCACCAAAAGATTTAACGCGCCATTTAAATTACTCAACACGCTAAAATAGAGGGTCAAAGTGCTAAAGGAATCAATGCGCTATTTCATTCGGTCAACGAGCCATTTCAGGCGGTCAAAGTACTAAATCAGCCTATGTGCCATTTAATCTAACCTATGTGCTATACAATTTGTCCTAGGCGATGAAACATCCTATGTGCTACTTTATCAGGCAGACGCACTACAAAAAACTCATCCAGGCGCTAAATTAATCTATGTGCTAATCTAACTTGCAAACACACTAAAATAGATCACCTAGGTGCTAATCTACTTGATGTGCTAAAATAACTGTCCTATGCGCCACTTCGGGCCTTTAATACTCTAAAGAAATTCAAAAATTTAAAATCTGAAAAACATGCACGAAATTCAAAATGCATGAAAAATGAGGACGTACAAGGGTACATACGGGAGGTCCATAGGCTGTTGGGTGATTATGTCGACGAATGCGCTCAAAACAATGAGTGTGGTAAGGGATAGGCATCTTGCTCCAAATTTCTCAAATTCACTCTCTCAAATTGTCTAAAACTGAAATGCACAAATGAATTCTAAATTACCCCTTTTAAACTTTTTATAGAGTGATTAAGAGGGATTTTTATGGGGTTTATTTAATTTATTTACTGGGAGATTAATTCAAATTCTTCATAAGGGAATTTTCATCACTTTTTGTTGGGAGATAAATTATTCTTTTCATCAAATCTTTATCAAAACATCATAAAATCATAAAAAAACATTTTGTTTTGAAAATTTCCAAAAATCCAAAAAAAATAAAAAATCATTAATTTATCTCCCAAAGGGTCATATATCCATCATCACAACAAAATCAACATCTGGGGCATATTTGAGAATTTTTTCGTCGATACTATTAGCAACAACAAAATTTTCTTTGAAGCAATGCATAAACACATTACTTCAAAGAGGGGAAAAATGTATACATCTAAAAATGGTCTGGAGAATCAAATTAATTAAATACAATTTATTTGATTAATTAACCTTTTATTCTTCTACTATTAAATAAATAGGAAATATTTATTTACATAGTTCACTTTTTATTCTTATATCTTTATTATAATATTTCTTCATAATTAAATAAATAAATTTAATACTTTGTTTTTTAATTATCATTATTATTTTCTTCTATCAAATATCATATTTCTTCTATATTTATTTGATAAACATACACTATTGTATTTCACTCCAATTTCCAACGAACGTTTTTTGGAATATTGACAATATATTGTCGACATACCGATGAACCACTAAAATAATTTTTGTCGCTAATTTTTTGTCGCTTTCTCGACTAGATTTAAAACGTCAAAATCACGACACAACTTCGTCAGTTGCCACCACGGAAAAGGGCCCTAGTGTTCATCGGAATATTGATGGACATTTTGTCAATCTAGCAATGAACTGTAACTAGAACACAAGTGGCATGCCTTTGCGAAAGTGTCAAATCAACAAGAGAATTTTGTCGAACTTGCGATGAAATAGGCAAGTCATTATGACGAAAGTCTCGTCGGACCTATTGCAAATTTGTCGAACGCTTTTTGGAGGTTCATCGAAAGTTTGATGAAATTTTGATGAATTATCATGGCCGTTGATGATAAGGCATTAAATCTCAGCTGCTCCCTGCCATCCTCTAATGACCCCACCATAGAGTATTGAACGATCACGATATCACGAGAAGGCGCCATCTATCACATTCAGAGAGGCCGAAGGAACCTTATGAATGTTTTAATATATTAAGTTGACCTTAATATTTTAACTCATGAGCTACTAAAGTGGATCTAAAATGCACATGCTTAAAATCTACGGAGATGTTTTAATCTAAATAGAAAAGGTGCTTGACATTTAAAGTCAAAGTTGTCAACCGTCTGCACGAGCAAGTTTGTTGAAGATCAAGATCTACGGTTGCCTACTATAACGTGATCAAGAGTTGCCAGATGGTTAGCGATCGTGATATCAAGGGAATGTTGACACATGGATTTATTTGATGATGTAGGAGATGGTGGGGCCAAAAATGTGAGTTGTAAGGGTTCCTGAGCTAGAATGTTTTGATTGGAGGAATTGTGGGCCATTTGCTACAATGGAAGTCAATGTCAGATTGACTAAAGCACAGTCATTCAATGATTTAGCCTAGATGAAGATCAATGGTTAAGATTCAAACTTGCATCAAATGCGATTGGAGTCGTTAGTGAGGTGCACGAGCGAGCAGTATTGGAGGATGGGACATATTCCTATCTGTTTTGGTGGAATAAGAGGATTATTTCCCTGTTTTATTGCCACAAAAAGCATTCAAGGAACTTTGCAGAGCAATTTTAAAGCCAAAGAAGAAGTCACGAGCTGTTGTAGTGAATAATTAGGGTTTCTGCAAGTCAAAAAGCCGTAATTTAAATTTTGCATTTCCTGGTGAAATTTTTAGCCTAAATTTAGGAGAATTTGCAGTGTAATTGTTGGGAAATTGTTAGAAATTGTATTAGGGTTGTAAGTGAAGTTGGAATTTGTTTGAAAATTGCAAATTATGTGTTTGTAATTTCACATCCTTGAAAAGCTCTAGTTTGTTCTAAAGTATGTAATTCAAGTAGACCCTAGTTTGTCCAAAATGGCACCAACAAAGCACCACTCCGACCAAATTGATTATTTGAAAAGGAACCTATATGATGAATTCTTGGAGCAACTACCATTTTTGATAACTAACAGAAGAAAAGGGTAGGCCCTAATGCAAGGAAAAACCCTTGGGGAGGGGTTAATATATAATTACTTCAATATAAATGATGCTAAAGTGTTGATGAAGGGTTTGGAGATGTTCAGATTGTGGTTTGGACAAAGTAATTTGCCCCACCCATTCTCAAATGGTTGGGTTTACGACATGGAAAAATTGGTGGTACCCAATGTGTTTCTAGATGTGGATTTTCTCAAGGCAGTGGCTACAAGGTATGATCCTATCACATAGGTGGTCAGGGATAATGATGGAATGGTTTTACTGAGTATTAACAGAGAAGAATTCCAACAATTTTTTGATTTGTATGAACCCAGTGACTTAATAGTTCCTATTGAGCTTGAAAAGATGAAGCAGGAATATGAGAAAAGTAAGCCTCTCTTTAGAGTTAAGATGCTCCCATCTCATTTGGCCAAGGCAGGAGGTTCAATAATTTGAATATTAACCCTAATGATAAGGATCCTTTCAAACTGGATATTTTTGCCAAACACTTCTTGGCTACCTTTTACTCACTATGTCAAATATTGGGATTTAGCCCTAGCATTGTGATGCCAATAGAATTCATGTTCATGGGGGTGAAAATACAACATCCAAATTTCTCTGTAGTGTATGATTTTGCTCCTTTCCTAGCCCAAAAAATACATGAAGGGTTGGTGAAGCTACAACAGAATGATACAAGCACACCTTCCTATTGGTATTATATGCTCATGCATATGTTTTTGTTCAAGAATGCGGATTTTTTTCTCTAAGAAGATGAAACTGAATAGATTTGCCTACGGAGAAAGGCTGCCAGTAAAAATTTGGACTGCTGAATTTTCATATAACAGAAAAAGTGCTAATTATGTATAGTTTGATAACTATTTTGCATCAAGATTAAGAGCAAGGCTAATAGTAAATTCACCCAAGGTTCCTATGGAGTTGCATGATTTTCTTAGGCCCAAGGAGAGGAGACCTGATTTGAAGGTCTATCACAATGGGGGAGATATCATCCCATATCCAGTCAGTACTATTTTGAGAGTGTATGGATTTCAGGGGACTTCACACATCCTACCTTACAATGTACCACCAAGGATTGGATTTACTGAGGTCATGTGGTAGATTGGTTGCATTCATGAGGACAATCTCACTAGAAAAGGCAAAGGGACTTTCTATCCAGATTACACAGTAATTTCTGATTTTGTTATTACAAAGGGAGAATGGGTACACTTTAGGAAATTCTTTGATTCATACAATTTAAGTTTTAGTTTTAGGAGGCAGTATGACCCTAAAGAATTCTTTGCTTTGTTTAGACAAAGAATAAAAGGAGCAAGATTTTTTCATGAGCTCAATTTTCCTGAAGACTTAATCAGGAATGAATTTTATTTAAATAGGCAAGAACTAAATAAGGAAAAATGGGTCTCCTATGATAAATTATTGGCTATTGTACACAAAATGGATCCAAAATATGATCCATTGATGGAATTCACCCCTTTTCACAAGAAGATTGATTTCTTGATGAAAAACTTCAAGGAAATCATGGATACTTTAATGACAAAGAAAATCAATCTGGAGTTGAATTTCGGTAAATAAGAACAAGCTACAAGGCCATTGGAAGAAAGGCCAAATTACCAACTTCTAAAAGACAGGCCCATCTACAGGAGGGTAAGAGATGACAATGATGAAGAAGAAGAGAAGGGTAGAAAATGAAAAAATATAATGGAGTAGGAAAAGCCACCAAGATTACATCTCAAGCCACCAGGAACCATAAAGATAATTGATTGTGAGTAATCACCAAGAAGGAGTCCCTCACCACCACCATCACTGGCAGCTCCCAAAAGGAAAAGAATTGAGTAGTCCCAAGAGGATCTAGGGGATGGAATTATTGTTAAAGACCAAGACCTACAGATATGCATGCCATCCCCTCCATGACCAATTGAATTGGTCTTGTTAGACCTGGACATGAAGGGAAAGTGTGTAAAAGATACAAGAATGGAGGCTATTAAGGAATTATTAAATGATGATACTTTTGTGAAAACACCAGTCTTTTTACAACTGGTATGGAGGATGAAAGTGGGAGAGTACCAAGAAAAGTGCAAGGAAAGAAGAGTTCAAAGGCTAGACATGTCATATGAGGAGAATGATGATGAAGTGAAGGCTCAAATGATGAGTGAATTTAAGAAAATCACTCAAGAAGAAGGGATAAAATTGATTGATCAAGTTGGTGTCTTAATCCTATCTGAATGGGATATTGTTGATGCAATGGCCTTTGATTCTATTTTGAAATCCAAGCATCCCCTCCACATTTCAGAAGAAGAAGTCAAGTCGGCACTGCAAGGCTCTACCTTCAGTGAGGAGTATGAGACCTTGGCAATATGGGCTTTGGCCTCGAGAGGAAGAAATCCAAGCATAACAGATATTAACCCTAATTTGAGGGGAGGGTTAATAATAAAAAGAGTTTCAATATCTTCAACAGTGGAAGCTACAAGTTTGACTATGGATGTGGCCAAGTTGGCACAAAAAACAACAGAAAGAGAGGAAGCTGAAAAAAGGAATTATATGGAGAAATGTAATTTTATGATTGGAGGATATAATAAGGTGCAACAAAGGAATATTGAGCTGCAAACAAAGGTGGAAAGGTTGAGGCACAAAAATATAGAGGCAGCACCAAGTGCTCATGTGGTTCAATAATTACCATCTACATTAAGGTCATCACTTCCTACTACCCCCATTGTCTCCACACCAAAGTCTCCCACTGAGACTCCTGCCCTTAATGCCACATTAGGACCAATTGAGGAGGAGCTAACCTGCTCTATTGATCCAACAAAGAAGAAATTAATGCAAAAAATCATAGAGCTAGAAGATTCTTTGAAGAATAATGAGGAGAGGGCAGCTCTAAAGAAAAAGGAAATTGTCACCACAGTTTTGCAGCATTTAAATGAAAAATTTAATAATAGATTGCCAAGTATACATTCTTCTTACTCTTTATTATTGGGTGCAATAAAGAATTTTGACAGGGATCAGGAAGTAGAAATACCAATGATTGAGAAATGGATCCCTAGGGCCAATGACTTGGATATAATGTATAAAGCCTCGAGAATTGATGTTAATAATAGGCCACAATCATTCAGACCTACTCAAATATTGGTTAAATCACTGCAAGATTTTCAAGCCTTACCAAATAATTTGAGTAGGAAGATAAGGGAATTGGTGAAAAGTTTTGATGAATGGAGTGATACACTATTGCCTGATATAATTGATGAGCAAAGTAATATCATATCTCTTCAACAATGGAAGGATCAGGCTAGCAGGGTCATTGATGCCTAAATTTATTTAATATGTGATGACTTGGATTCAGATCTATTAGAGAGTTGCATGGACAAAATCATCAACAATAGTCCATTTTCTGAGTCTTTTGAAAAGGAGGCAAACCAGGTAGTAGTTAAATATACACCCTATAGAGCCAAGGTAGAGGAGGTAATCAAATTCAATTGACCGAGTGATGAGGAATAAAAGTAATGGGTGGATACATATTTAATTGAAGAAGAATTAGAGTAGGAGTAAACTACTAACAATTAATTAACTAACTGTTGTAGTCATAATAATTTCAAGTTTTCTTTTATAGTGGTAGTCTAAATGTGTAGACTTTTGAAGATTCATGTCTATATCAAATCATCCTCAATGAGAAAATGGAAAAGAACAAGAAGATTCTCCAAAGGGAATAACAGTTGTAACTGAATTTTGAGATGTCACTAAGCAGTCCAATTGGCTGGTGACATGTGTACCTTCTGACCTGATGCTTTTTTTCTCCTTCATTTTCTATAAGAAGGATTTCAAGGCAAAAAGTATGGGTTAGCAAGTTAGAAATTTTTGGTCGAGTCTAGGTGAAGTTAGAGAGAAATCGTAAATTCTGATAGTTACAGAGGAAATGCAAATTAGGTTCTGAGTCATTTTTGTTATAGGTTTTGAATTCATGGAGATATAATGTTGTATAATAGTACTAACATTTGAATCAAATTGATAAATTCAAGCTCATGTCTCTCCTGTGTACAAACATATTTGAATTTTGAATAAAGTGATCAAGGGTTATTTTGTTCATCTCATTGTTGTGGTGTGTGCAATTCTTATTTTATCTTTGATTCAAGGAATTAATTAAAATGCTTAAATGAGATTGTAGGTTGATACATTCTATACAAGGATCTAATAAGTAGTATTGAGTTAGGGTTACATATTGGTGATATTGTAAGGTGATATTATCAAAGATCTTATATGCTACGTGTTGAATCTGTTGTAAGCCCTTACATATTTTTGAATTTGAATCATCCAATGGAAATAAGGCACTGATCTAAGTTGCATCTGTTCTTTGTGGTTCAGTATTTATTTTTGTTCACCCAGAGCTTGCTACAAATTGAAAATTAATGAATATATTTTACTTTGAAGTATTGTTGTGATTATCTCACACCCCAAATGGTTGATAATTATTGTTGAACAACCAATTCTATTCAATTTTATCCTGTTCTGTTGAGCTATTGAGTGAGATTATCTATTATTGTTAATGTTTTCTATAATTATGGTGCAAAGGATATAATCACATTAAGGGATCACCCTCTTGGGTCTTGCAGAGCCCAAAGTGTAGGAGGTCCTTAAAATCCTCATCAATTGGTTTAGGTCCTTCGAGCTTCCCTTAATTGGAATTGGAAATTCCATAGGTAGATTAGAATAGTAACTTGGTTGCAGTAAAATAAACCTACAAATAACACTTCACAACACTTTTTATCATCACACTGATTTCATCACATGCAACCATCCATTAATGACAACACTTACAAGAATCTCTATTTTGTTGACATCAATGGAAAAACCTACAACAAGAAAAAAAAAGTGGATTTTGATCTAAAGTAAGGCTAAGATTGAAGGAGGTTTCAATTAAAGGGATTTGATCAAAGGATGGTTTAATCTAATCCCCTCTTCTATTTATAAACAACCCAAGATATCCCTTTCTCACCATTCTAGTGTAGTGATTTTCTCATGCATGAAAAGTGATTCAATTTAGGCCCCCTTAGATTAAATCCCCTTGCATAGTACCTATGTGGTAACATTTCCCCTCCAAACCACATGGATTAATTTTCTGAGACTAAATATTTTAATTTGGATCATATTTTGTGGGATTAAACAAAATTCAATACCATCGGCCTAACAATGCATCATCGGCAGAACCCCCATCACAATCCCACCGATGGCCTAACGAAAATAGCTCACAACCTAGTATCGGTGTAACAATACTCTATCAGGCTAACTCCTAAGGTGCTCTCCCGATATACCGATAGAGTCAAGTTGTCAACAAAATTAACCATGAATTATAACCATGGGCATGAATTATCGAATGCATTAAGTATATCTGGGGAACTATGGTGCATCAAGGAAACATTATCTAGCATCGCACCGATAGAATGAAGGATAGGTGTCCATCGGTGGAGAGGGTGGATATCGATGAATGAAACATCTTAGGTCTACAAGTTGAAAATTCTTAACTGTTGATCTTTCTAAATCTAATGGTTATAGGGGGATTCCAAAGGTTTAAGTTGGTAATCCCATAGATTAGCTTTTAAATCAGATGGTTGTGAGTTGATTCTATGACCTAATACACATGTGTCTTTTCAAAGGCTTATTGAGGCCCAAAATTTGTTTTGGGCCACACGATTAAGGTTGGGCACTATATAAACCATTACTATCACAACTATTGAAAAATTCTCAAGTATTGGGTCCTCTCCCCTATATTAAATTAAGGAAAACATTATTGTAAACACAATATGTATAGAAGAATATGAATGTAAAGGAAAATGGATATTAGCAAAACATAAATGTAAATAAAAATAGTGTGAGCAGAAAATGAATCTAAATTGGTCTTGAACAAATAAAATCATACCTAATTAACATTAAGCTATACTAACCTTGTACTCATTGCCATTGTCAATATTGAAGGTTACTTTGATGCCTTTTGTAGAAACTCTCTGGCCACGAGGCAAGAGAAGGCAGGAAAATCAAGTATATATTGATGACTTCCTGAAAATAAAAAAGAAAGAAGCAACCAATCAACCCTATTAGAACAAAATAATCTTATAAATTCATTTTATTTGTTTTTCTAGGGTAATGGATAGTGGACCTAGTTCTCTTGAATTGAGATACTACTAAGATGTGTTGACTGGTGATTTTAGACTACCGATATTCTACTTAAATCTCTATAAGTTACTTTTGTCTTAAATATATTCAAGATAACTTTGCAAAAAAATTCCTTGATCTCCTAGAAATTATGCAGATTATTTTTTTAGTACTTCTCCATTTTGATATTTTCTTTCAAAAATTTATAGAAAGATATGTAATACCATATTTGAAACTTACATATTTTAATTTTACTAGCTCTATAACTATAGGATATGATTCCAACTATTGTAAAACACATTGGCAATATGCTAGATTAATGAAGTAAACTATGCAATTGGTAGGTGTAAAGCCAAATTCCTTAACCCTTGACAACATCCTTTTTGCCTATTCTAAAACATGTGCTTTGGAACAGGGCATGAAAATCCATCTAAGTATAATGAAAAGGAGATTTTTGTCAGATATTATATTACAGTAAGTTGAATGAATGTAAGTAGAGATATTTTTGCATTCCTGCAGATGGTACAAAATTTCATGGTTAAGTTTAAGCCTCCCATCAACAACAAGATCCAAATATCTGTGTATCTATCTCAATCGAGCCTCCAAACCCTTCAGAGCTATCAAATTTTCCACTAACCTGTTATGCACAAAAGTCAAATTTTAGAGTTATGTCAACAACACTAAATACAAAAAAAATAGAGCTTTAAAACCAAATCCACACACAACACAATATTCATAGTGAAAATTTAGCACTTTATTTCAGCTTTGCATATTGGTTTGATGATTCAAACGATGCATTTCTTATATTGAAAAGTGCATTACATTATTGAACTTCTCTTTCTTTTGAGAATAGTTTAATATTCTCTACTTAACAAGGCCAACTACATGAGGGTGGAAGCTCATTTGGCCCCTCCCCCCTCACATCACTCTCAATTCCTCATACTCAATCACATAACATCAATCATCCATTCATCCATTAATAACATATAACATTCATTCATTAACATATAACATTCATTCTTTCAGATTTTACATATTATCAAAAATATGGTTGTCATAATATGATTACAATCACTTTTTTTTGTTTCTTTTTTCCAACTAAAAAAATCTGAAGTGGAGTATCGTCTTCTAAATCATTTATCCCCCCTTTAGTTGTTTTGAGATCTTCTTGTGATCTTAATGTATGCCTAGTCATGTACTCATGATGTGGATGTTATTGCAAGGGGGGGTCTGTTACAATAGCAAAGAAATGTTAAATTGATATATTTTATTATTATTGTTACAAGTATTAATTAAAAGAACATTAGAGCGGTGCTCTTTACCTAATAGGGCCACATCATTTTCCTGATCTTGTCTTATAGCTTCATGCTCAACATGTTGAACACTCTCTAAATCCTAATCTGGAGTTGAAACACGAAAGGTTACATTAATTAATACAACAATTGCAATTAAATATGTTTTAAAGAACATTAGAGTGGTCCTCTTTACCTGATGGGGCCACATCATGTTCTTGATCTTGTCTAGCCTGATCATGCTCAACATGTTGATCATGCTCTACATGATCTAAAGGTTACATTAATTAATACACCAAATGCACTTAAAGATGTTTAATTGTATTAATCCATACTGCGTTTTGTATAGCACATGAATACATCCAATATCGGGATGCACACCATGACCTTCATTTGTAGGTTGTGCTCCACCCTCACCAGGATGCATTCCAATGTCATGTGCAATATTATCATTGCTTGTTTGTTTAAAACAAATAGACACATAATTACTTTATGGTGGAAATTAATATTGAATAGATTGCACAACTATTCAATTTTAAATAAACTTTATTGAGTTTATTTACTTGTGTGTTGGATGTAGTGGAAGATTTTGTTTTCCTAGTCAAGACTCTTAGGCATTCAACCAGGGATCCATAGCCTTGTTGTAAGGCAATATTTAGGTCCTCTTCTATGGGCACTATGTTGAATTCAGAGCCCTGCATTTTTGCATAAGATCATGAATTTTCCTTCTATGGTGTGATAAAACCAAAATTGTTTACAATTTATTATTTGGATGCAATATTTCATTTATTGATACTTAAAATTCATGCGGCTAATTTTATATAACCACCAGAGCCAAGTTTGTGTTTCTCGTGTTTTCTAGTCTTGCCTTTGTTTCCTTCGATGTGTCGGGCAACCTATGAAAAGTTTGAGATACGTTAGATTATGTAAAAAAAAAGAGTAATTAGTATATAATTACATTTTTGATAGTATCACATACCTTCCTTGGCCCGGTGGTGTCTTTCCTTTTTTCTTTTCAGCCTTCTCCTTTCCATCCGACACAAGGTCCTTCCACTCCCTCTCTGGAATCATGGGGGGATGCTCGTACTTTTTGTTATTCGCTAAATGTGACTGATATTGGTCCCTCACATACTTTAGATAGGTACCAAATTTCTTAAGGACCTTGGTTCAGTTGAATTTTTTATCACCGAAGAGCACAACTAGACGGTTAATGAGATCATCTTTTAAATCTTGCTTTTGGGTATTCCACCATGTACGTATGGTGGGCCCGAAGAGGTCAAATGTAATATCACTTAGATGTTTATAAAAAATATTATTTCCTCCAAAATGATCATGAGATCATTAGTCTAAAAAGAGTGATCAATAAGTAAATTTCAATTGGATTATATATAATATAATTAAAACATTTTAAAGTACCTTGGACCTTCTCTATTTTTATGGGAACGAAATCCTCGGTCACCACAAATGTGATCAAAAATTTTCCCCTAATACTAATATGGGAAGATCTATGAAATGCTGCTAAAACATCACCAGTACTAGTGGCCTTTGCATCCCTAGGTACATGTCCTGGTGCATGTTTTGGCATGTGTTCATTGCCAGAGGGTGCACTTCCCAATGCCTACATGGTATGTGTTTCTTAAATATTAGTCGACAATATAGGCACTAATGATGGGGTTAGATGATGTGATGTATGTGCAGGAAGATCAAGATCGTCACTTTTACCAACCCCTACTCCCTAGATAACACTTGCAGTACCCTGATCATGGCTAGCAACATCATGAGGACACAAATAATCCTATAAAAACAACACATATTTTATTTCATTACATAAAAGAGTACAAAATATAAAACCATGAATGAACTTATGTTATAATTAAAGAACTCATGACATATTACTTGCAAGTTTTGTGCTCTCTTAGTCAATATTTTAACCCTTTCTCTTATCTCATCTATTTGAGGCACTATGAATATTAGCTGAAGGATTTCTTCATTGCATTTTTTTTGGGTCTTCCTCATCATATCCACAGGGTTTGCAGAATATTTGATGTCATCATCGCATGATAGTGAATGCACCTCCCTATGGATTCTCTCCTCTACTAGCATTGGTGCCTTTCCTCGATCAGCCGATAGTGACAAGAATATTAAAAATATTATCAAAATTAACCCAATAAACTTATGAAAAAAAATAATAATAAAATATTTTTCTCATATCTAATTTGTACAATTACAATGAGGTAAACTTGTCGGGTAGAAGCGCCTAAGGATGCATCACGATCTTTGATTTGGGTCAGAGCCTTCCTCGTACGATCAATGTCTCGTTGTGACAAAACTTAAATATAAAAAAACATTATCAACATGTGTAGACATGAAAAATGTACAAATTCGTTTTGGCACACCTGATCCCGATTTACTAACAACATTTCCTCCTAAATCACATTCTCAGCATTCTATCCCTTAACTTGATAAATCATTATTTATTGAATTAAGTCTTCTTTTTTCAATAATTAAATTAATCTATTTAATTTAATCAACCTTGCATCTCTGTTTAATTAAATAAATCTTTTTATTTGATCAAATCCTCTAAAGTCCTCTTATTAAATTAAATAAATTAAACCTTATTTGATTTAATCTAACACATTCCTTCTCTATTAAATAAATCAAATTATTTATTTAATGAATCACTTCCTCTCAATTTTTGACTTAAATCAATTCATAAATCCAAGTCTAAATTGTCACATCACCTAAATCTTCATTAAGTTAATCAAAACATTGATTAAGTTAATCCTTCTCACTAAAATTCTCTAGGGAATGCAACTTGCACAATAAATCAAATACTTTGATTTATTAATTCTTCTATTTTCCCTCACAAAGCATCAAAAAGGGAATATTCCTCTTTTGAATTCAAAAGTCCAAGTGGATTTGGTCCTTCCAACAAGGCATTAAAAGCCTCTTACATGTCCTTGACCTTGAGCCAAGTGACATTAACTTCATTCATTTTCCCTCTTCAACATGTCATTTCTCAAGTTCGAAATTCCACCTAATTGCATTTATTAGCACATTGGTCAAAACTTGCACATTCCTCACCCAATCACATGTGGACAAGTGGTACAATGCCATTTGATGATCTTTTATCCCACATTGCTCAATCTTTCTATCTCTTCCAAGATTTCAATCTATAAATTAGAGACTCTTCTCCTCAATCTTCATCCACAACTCATATGCAAAGTTACTCTCTTCAAGTGAGAATTGATTTTGCTATTTTCATCCACACATTCACAACATCTCACATTTTGTATCAAGGTTATGCTCAAATCTCTTCGGAGATTTGACCATTTCTCTCATTCAATCAAACATTTGCAATTAGGAATTGGGAAAGGGTCAATTGCAACATATCATTGGCACCAATTCCCCCATAAGATCTTTAACTTATTTGCTTAATTAGGATTTAGTTTAAGTTTCTTACTTCATGTTATTCATTTTTCCTAATTTTAGCTTAATAGGTGGATTTCATGGGGAATCCTTTAATCTTTACATGCATTCTTGAACTAACACTAACAATGTTTGACTTCTTTGTGCATTTGCAGGTTTAGGGGTTCACAAAATGAAACCAATAGACTTACGAAAAAAAACATAATAATAAAATGGTATATTGGAGTCATTAATTGGAGATTGGGTAAAATGGTATATAGTACGTACTACCCCCATAGTAATTTTTTTTGTATCTAAGTGATTCAAATTGTAATCGATTAGAAACTCTTCCCCTAAAGTTATTGATTTTATTGCACATACGAATACACAGTTTCCCTCGCGCGCCTCGAATATGCAATTGGGTTGCTTATTTATTGACCTAGGTAATTTACTATTTATAAACCCTGCAATATTCCCTGATGCTTTTGGCCTTCTATCAATGTACATAACCACTCCTTTATTTTGATCCTTATCTTTTAGTTGTATATAATTTGCTAACAATGCATACCTACGCATACTTCGTATATATCGAACCAATCGCATCCAATATTTGTAAGTGTAATAGGGTCTGACATACTCCATCAATTCAATAACTTTGTCATAACAGACCTTTATGCCATCCATGTAAAATAGGCCCAAACCATGTAATGATGATGGTGCTATGCGATATATCCTCTCGTTGACACAAAAATAAATGTTTATTGGAGGAAGTTCCTTGGGCACCCATTGTTGCCATAGATGTTTGTACCTCAAGGGAACCTCGATGTCACCTATGCTCTCATCATCATAAGAACATGACCCCCCTTCAACAAGAAAAAATTCCATGCGTTTTCAAAATTTTCTTCTAATCTTTTGACCTCTAGTTGATCTCCCTCTTTTAGACCTACTACGTGTCTCGTTTTCCTCTTCTCTTCTTGAATTTCCCTCGCTCGAGGAAGATAGATCTAACAAATACCTATTTGGCGGTACTTGCACTCATAAGGATGTTGGATGAATTTTTTTCATAGTGATGTGATCCCAAGGTGACATTATGATTAATCTATCATTTCATCGCTAGAATTTGAGAGGTTATAAGGTAATCAAGTCTTGATAGATTGCAAGTTATTGTTACTACCATCTAAATGTGTCCATCACAAATCAAATCTACTTAACGTTTTAACTCCCAAACTTTGTAACAAGTGTTAAATGTGACTATGGTCCACCAGTTACACAACCAAGGCCTCAAATGTATTCTCTAATTGAAATCAAAGGACTTTTTCTCTTCATTCAAGTAAATAATTACTTGAAGGGAAACAACACCAAGTGATTTATTGGACACCTACATGATTAAAAATAGCAAAAAATTTACATTTAATTTCCATATGTCTAAGTGGTTAACGGGGAGGGAGTGTGTACTAGGCCAGGTTAAATCATCATAAGTTTATGCTTTGGCAATAAAAATTGTTTAAGTCATCTTAAATCTTTCTATTTCTAATTGCTAAGAGACTTTTGGTTTTTTTTATGGTAGGATGAGTGGTTGCATCAATGTTCTAGTTCTCTATGGCAAGGTTTCAACATCTTCAAATAGTGAAAGTTAGTGCTCATAGTCATTTGAAACAACAACATTCTGATTATGTATGATGGTAGAATTTGATAACTTAAAAGAATTGGCTACCCAACAAACTTAAAGTTAAAAGAAACTTGTTCAGTTTAAGGGGTTAGCACTTTCTTTCATCTTTGCATATTGGTTTGATGCTTCAAAAGATGCATTTATTATCCCACTTCTATCATATTGTATTCCCATCTCATTGCAATTTTCGCAATTGTTGGAGGAGTTGATACCAAAATTTCATTTCAAATACCACGTTCTTGAAGAAATTTTCTATGTTTTTACTATTTTTTGAAGTTATTTTGTGTTGTATGGATTTGTACAAGCTTGAAATTCTTTGAGATCATTGGTGTAGATAAATAAATGTGTTCCATTTCATTTGCATTTGTTTTGAAGTGTTAAATCACTATTTTGTGAGAGAAAATAATCAAATACAGGGACTGCCCTATTTTGCCTATGTAAGGGTATGAGGGCTATATAGAAATGACATCCACCAATCCACCCACTATCTTGGAACTGTAACTTGGTGGATTGGTGTGCAACATGGTATTACAGAGGTTCATTGCATTTAGGGGTCTTTTAAAGAAAGAAACTTGGCATTGAATTGATTCCCTAGGGTTGACAGGGGCAATTTTCTTGTGAATTTATGGTTGTTAAGTCAGGGTTTATCAATTTGATGGATTTCTTGGTAGAGTCACGGTGACACTATTTGATGGTCCAATATCTACTTTAAAACAAAAATATCTCTAACAAATCTAAGAGCTATAATGGAATGGAATTAAAGGAACCTTCATATGAATGATCTTCTAATGAAGGACCTTTGAATTAAGGTCTTCATTTGAAGGTCCTTCATGCAAAGGTTCCTTTTATAAAGCATTTTGGACATGAAATATTTAAAATAAAAAATTCCTTCATTTGAAATTCTTGACATGGTATCATTTTTGAATGAAGGTTCTTCATTCAAAGGTCATGATGAAATCACCTTGAAATGAAGGTTCTTCATTCAACTCGTATTTTGTAATTTTGAAATTTTGGGATTATTTTTTTGCCTCATCCCACAAGTGGGACACACTATTGTGCAATCACTCATTAACAAAGAGATGAATGTGTGATAATAATTTAGGGTTAAAAATAAATCCATTTGATCCTTTTATAAATGAAAGGAAATTTGATGCAATCATATGCCTTGTCAAAGTTTTAACTTAATAGTAAGGGCATCATGAGTAGTTTGTTGAGCCCATTCAACAATCTTTGTTGCAAGGATTGAATTGTCTAGAATGTATCTACTATCAAGAAAGCCAAATTTTTTACCTATATTACTATATCTCAAGCAATACGTTTAGTTGTGATGGCAATGATATTGACAAAGATTTTGTAATCTAGGTGTTGAGAAGCATAATTGACCACCATCCTAGGAAAGATTCTTCATTCTCACTTTTAGGTGTTAAAATTTAACAATACCTTGATTGATGAAAGAGGCCAAAGAGCCTTTCTCCATGGTATCCAAGTACACATGGCAGCGTTCTTCTCTTATATGGTTGGACATGATTTAAAGAAATTAGCTAGGAATTATTCATTTAACCTAAGGTTTTCTCATAATGCCATAATTGGAAAAGTATGATCAAATTATTCTATTATGAAGAATTTGATTTCTTCAAAGATTATATTCCTCTATTCATAATTTTTAAGGGTTGTGTGTGGAGGAGGGTATCACTACCAAGAAGGGAGGATACCTTTCATTGCATATGTTTGTGGTGGAGGTATTAAAGAAGAATTGTATGCCTCTATTTCCATTCATTAGATCTAGCTTAGCCTAGCATATACTTGAGCTCCTTTTCCCCTATAAACTTCCATTTGTTTGAGTTTATGTTATGTAAGAATAATTCCATGGTATGTTGAAATATAAGAGGTGGAGGAGGCCAAAAGGAAATAACCCCTTTTTAGTTATACCTTCAAATTTTTTCTTATTATTTTATGTTTTTAGTAACTTTATGGACATAATATTTGAGGTAGGTCATACAACAAAGAATAACATGTTCCCACCAACAACCAAGATGTGGGTAGATTATTGGAGTTTTTCCAAGACCTAAGGTTGGTCGATTAAAATGTGAAAGACTAAGCTATTGTATTTTTTGTCTTAACTTATACCATTTTATGAGAATGGGGGTGCTAATATACGAGAAGATCTTTGGAAACTAGGCATGAAAATTGCAGGTTGAAGAGAATGGGAGTGCCAAACTTACAATACTCATTGTCCCTTGGTCATCGATTTTCCTTGAGTGCCCTCAACCTCATCCTTGGTGCTGATATTGTCCTTGTTTTCACTGCTCCATACTCTTTCTTGGCACTAGTATTGACCTTGTTTTCACTCCTCCAAACTCTTCCTCGGTGTTGGTATTGACCTTTCACTTCTCAAAATTGATGAGCTACAACTTGGTTTCGTTAAGTTTTAGAGTATGTTAATTAAATTTAAAATTATGGTGTCATTTAGCTAGGTTTTAATATTCTAAAATATAGTTAAGTATATATTAGCTATATTCCACAATTCCTCCAATCAAAACATTCCAGCTCAAGAACCTTTACAACTCATGATTTTTGGCCCCACCATCTCCTATGTTGTCAAATAAATCCACGCGTCAACATTCCCTTGATATCGCGATCATTAACCATCTTGCAACTCTTGATCACGTGATAGTAGGCAACCGTAGATCTTGATCTTCAGTGAACTTGCTCGTTCAGACGGTTGGCGACTTTGACCTTAAAAGTTGAGCACCTTTTATGTTGAGATTAAAACACCTCCGCTAATTTTAAGCATGTGCATTTTAGATCCACTTTAGTAGCTTGCCAGTTAATATGTTTAGGCCAGCTAAATATATTAAAACATTTATAATGTTCTTTTGGCCTTTCCGAATGTGACAGATGATGCCTTCCTGTGATATCACGATCAATAAAATATATTAGAAAAGGGCTTCATGACATCATAGGGACCTGTGAAAACCTGACATGTAACACATCGTTGGCACAAAAAAGGGGACCCACCTAGGATGACAATGATACCCATAAGTTGTTCGTAAAGACATGACCACGGGGACATTAGAGCTAGGAAAAAATTAGGGAAAAGATAAAAGGCCGACCCAACATGCAAATAAAACCTAAGGATATAACATGACCCCCCTTTAACGATATAACAACCCTCAACCCATTTTCACTAAGGCCCAAAAAATAATGATGAAATAGAACTGACGTAAGGCTTAGCACAAAAGGATTGAAAATGGAAAAACCCTAAATGCCCAAGCCATGAAAACCTAACAAAGAGTAAGATTAACTGGATACAAACAAAATTATATCACTAAGGCAAATAGTTTTGTCAAGGCTCACTTTGAAGTGCTATCACATTCTTTTTAGTTTTTACATTGGAATAAAAATTATATTTAATTTCACGCCAATATAATTCTTTCATAAAGATATTTGTTTGATTTTTCCTTACTATTTTCATCTTAAAATTTTTAAAAATGTATTCTATAATATAGAATTATTTTCAAATTTGGACAAAAAGGATTCTAAGAGATATATTTAATCATAAATTTTACCATCAACAACCTTTACAATGATCACTTTATGCCTTTTAAAGGCCTTTACACCTCAACCACCTCTACAACTGACTTTTTAATCTTTTATGATTACATGAAATATAAAACACATTAATTTCAAGGTTGTTAACACCACTATTGAAATGTTTTAATTTTTTGACCTTTCAAATGTATTGAAACTCCTAGGACACCTCTAAGACCATCCTAGTGGCTTGTTAATATCCTTATTATTGACATGACACTAACCTTGCACCCTTTTACATGTAAATTCTCCAATTTGCCTTAAAAAGGCTACAAAACTCTTTAGTGCAAGACTCAAACTCATAACTCAAAACTTCACCTAGAACATGGCTAATGGTCTTGAGTGACCTTATTCACAATAATTTTTTTTTGAAATTCCTAAACCAACCTATTGACCTCCCTAATTATCATCACAAGATTAAGCATAGAAGATGAGGTGTAGGTGCTCCTGCACCACTACCCCATCCAAAATTTTCTCACATTACACAAAGCCACAATGTTCGTACAAGATAAGAAAATCAAATCCTACCTTATGTGTCCTAGTAATCAGATTGGAGATGATCCTAAAAATGACATTGTGAAGGGTGATTGGTCTAAAAAATCTAACGACTTTGCAATTATTTCACTAGTACGATCAATGTGTCATCTTTCATGAAATTTCCCAAAACACTATTCATTATGATCATATGGAAATTTCTAGGAGAGCTAAAATAGTTGTAACATCATGAATTAAAATTAAACATTAAAAAGTATAACATGAATTAATTATGTAATGGCATAAAAATTAAAAACATCATGAATTAATTATGTAACCACATAAGCCAAATATAATTCTATCAAGAAATTAATATAAAATAGATAATACAATCGCATAACTCATACATTTCAATGTCATTGATATTCTTCTTCATCAAACTCTTTGTCTGTATCATTCGATCCAAATTTGACATTGTAAGGATTGGTCATATCATCATCATCATCATTGATATCAATACATTTTGATAATGTCATCATCCACACGGATATCATCTTCATGAACATTAACTCCTACATCATCATGATCTAGTTCCTCCTCTTCGACGTCTTCATTAGGCACATCATCAACTAACTATTGATCCTAATCATCATCTACATCATCTTCTAGTTCTTTGGTATCTTCTTCTTCCACCACATTATAATTTACCAGCCTTCCTCTTGGATCATGTCTAACAACAAATGACCAACCCAGTTTACTTGGAACCTCTGAGTAAAATACCTACTCACATTGGCTTGGAAGAACATAGGGCTCATCTCCAGCTCGCTCAATCAACCTTGTATTAACCATGGTAAATCTATTATCATGTTCAATAACATTTCTCTCGCGATCATTTTCATTCAATCGTAGCCTGTACCATAGGACGACGGACACAAATAATTTGAAGGACTTAAAGTTACACTCAATTATATCATCCAAAATCCCATAGTATCGATTTTATGATACTTCTAGATGTATGTTGCTTCTAGATGAAACATCAGTCACCTAAAAGACTACAATTATCCCAGAATCACAAGTTTTCTTCATACCATCCAACTTTTTAATTCGAAATTTATGACCATTGCACCACATAGCCTTGTGGTGTTTCACCTGCAATATGTCAAACATGTAAAAATTATTGCAATATCGTCAGTTGATAAACATATTTATTCTTGGCCAAATGTATGCAAAGAAAAAAATCTCAACATATATACATCAATATAATTGAAAATAATTAAATAATATGGGTGATTGATATATTTATACATACCTGTTTATCTCTTAAACTATATGCTAAATAAATTTTCCTTGGTGTAACATTGGAATCTCCATTACGATGAGCTTCTTTAATCAATTAAGCCACACCTTCCCATGTTAATGCACTACTTGATTGTTGACATCATTCAATCCATACCGTCATCCAATCAAGATTGCTTCCAACGTACAAATGTAGTGCATCCCACTCTTGACCAACTGTATCAAAAAAAAATTGAAATTCACAAACGACGTATAATTAGTTAATTACCATGGTATACGACCTTAATTTATAATTGATGTATATTGAAGATTAATAATTAAATAAGTACAATATACATAAAAACCAAATGTAAAATTTATTCTAATTAATCTCCATGACCATCTTATAATTACCTCTTACTTTCCTCAATCTACCTTTCCCCATCAGGTACTCCCCCTTCAATTTTTTTAATGGATTTGGGATCCCAAATGCGATCTACATGAATATTTGTTGCAAACATAGGAAGATATTCAGTAATGTACACCATGGTACAGTATACCATATATCCCTCCACCATAGAACCCTTAGGATGTGCTCTTTTTCTAACCAAATCCTTCAAAAATTTCAAGTGCCTCTCAACCATCCACATTGACCTTGTGTGTACAAGTCCACACAATTCAATCTCCTCAACTTGGTGTATGAGGTAGTGTTCTTGTGCATTGAAAAATGTCGAAGGTAGACACTTTTGCATTTCACATATTAGACGAGGAATATTTCTCTTCCAATAATTTATATCTTCTTTATGGATTCCTTTAGATGACAACTATCTACAATTGATTCAAGGCACAAATATATTAATGAGATTTAACAAAAATATACAATATATTACATAAAAAGTAAAATAAATGGAAATTATAAGATCTATACAATGAATTGAACATATATCGTTACTTACCTCATGTATTTTCCAAGATCATATATAACTTGCTTGACATTGTTGTCAAAGTTGTCTGGGAGAGATAGAGGTAGAACGTATTGCAACAATTATAAAATGATCTTTTCATTAATTTTCCAAAAGTAGTAAACATAATACACTAAAAAGTACATGTAGTATACAAATATATATATAATATACCAGAATAATTACTTTAATGAAGGTATGCCAATACTGCATTTTCATCCCTAACCCAAATTCACTTTTCTTTGTTATGATATTGTTTATGTTTGTAGAAAATTCTGTGGGAAATCAAAATTTTCGTATGAATTTTTTCTTAGAATTTCTTTGCTACTCCATTAATAACCAAGGAAGGGCACTTATATTAATTTGTTCTCCATCTCTATTTAATTGAATGACATTTTTCATTGCATGATATCTATTGATATGACATTTAGGGCATTCTGTTGCAGATTCATGTTGTTTATGATATATAATATGATCATTGGGACATGCATCTATTGATTGATACTCCATTCCAATATCTTTCATAATGCAAAAATAAATCTTAGTAACAGCGAGGTAAAATATTTGATGGTGGTAACAAAAATTCACCAATCAATCTACAACAAAAAAATAATTTGTTAATATAAGGAATATTAATGGTACATATTTCATCCTTTATTTACTAGTGATCAACTAACAACAATTAAAATAGATGAAAAAAGATGAAATATATCACATATTTTAACATCCATGAGATTGCTATGTTGGATAAACCATTCATAACCTTCAAGTTCACCAACAACAATACAATAGAGAGAAGAGTTGTTTGGGAATCTTCATAAAGGGGCTCATATGCCTTCTCAAGTATAGGTAAATCATGAACATCATCAAAGTCATCTTGATCATCATGATTAGTTGTGCCACTAAATGTGTCATGGATCAATGTATTTGTACCATCATCTTCAACTTTGTTTTCTGGCGCATGATCATAATTTCGATAGGATCATTAACTTCATCTTCGATATTCACAAGTCCATGTTCCTCTACTTGAAAAACCACATTATTTGGGCCGTGATAATCCATATCATGTGCCCTAGGGTGCCCCACCTTTATAATAATGATAGACACAAATAAACCATGATCATGATCAAGTGACTTTTTATATATATAAAATTTTAAAATGATATAAACATTTACAAATTCAATCAATATAAACACATATAATGAACAACTTACCAATGGACGATAATCATGCCCCCCTTTAACGTGACCATGCTTCCTACAATGTTCCTCAACTATTGTGATTAAAAGTCTTCTCATCTTTAAGCCCTTGCAATTATTGCAAGGACAATAACATTTCCCATCACCCTTTTTTTTCAATCTAGCCCACAATCTAGCAACCGTCTCTTCATTTTCTTTTGCAAGAATATTATCTAACATGATTTTTCTTTACCAAAATTTAATATTTAGATCTTCAAAAAATATCAAACTCACACTCCAATAATTTTTAATCATAAAAGGTAACAAAATCTAATAATTCTAATATTTTATACCAAAAATTTTTAGCATGCGACTACCCCTACAAAAGAGAAGATAGTCTAAAGTTAATGACATAAAAAAACACTTTAAAATGCTAATTCTAGAAATTATTAAATTATTATTTTACTATGATTTCCAACCGTTAGACTCCTAAAATTAGGATATTAAACTTGCACAACAAAATCTGGAATTGAAAATTTGAAAATGCACAAGTCTAAAAATGAAATCTGATGAGATGTTGCTTTAAAATATGATTTTCAAACCTGGAAGTACAAATCTGACTTCACAAATGAGTTCTGGAAATAAAATAGTATGGCATAATAAAGAATTCCATTTGAAGTGGACCACCCTATTATATGCCCTTATAAAGTTAAAAGATCTATGAATTTTATCTACAATATAGCCTGCATAGTCATCAGTCTTATTCACATCCCTTCTTTGGATACCAATAGGCAACACCATTAGATGGCCTCCTTGAAAGTTCAATCCATTAAGGGAATAATGAAAGGGTCTTCCTTAATGATTACATCCATTTGACAAAATATAGTGTATGGTTGAATAAGGATGATATCATTTTGAAAGGCTAAAATGATTGCTGAGACCGATCCTAACATATTTATGTTGAAATCTTGTATAGACCTTCACTTCCACACTCTTGACAAAATTATTTTGTAAGGACAACACTTCATTTTCCTAGTTTTGTAGGTTAAGCTAAATCTTGTTCTCACAAGAAACTTCAAATGTCTCATACACTTCCATCTACTTATGAATCAAGCCTCCATCTAAATTGAATTCACCATTACAATAGTGCTTCAAAGTATCATAGGGCCATCCTCTAGTTTTATATGTCAAATATATTGCCATTTGTATTGAATTTGCTTCCATCCATGTAATTCATGTCTTTGGTCACAATGTTTATTCTAGAATCCATATACAACTTCCTTCCTCCTATTGACATAGAATCAGTATGGAATACTATCTTGACTTTTAAGCTAAATATTAAAAATTGGTTAGAGCTTATACTATGCAAAGGAGAATAAGAATAAACCGTAACCTTATCAAAAATTTAAATAGATAAGGGGTCACTCTATTCCACACATATTCACATAGACAATGAACATGATATTTGGGGTTCCTACTCTTACTATTTTTTTGTTTATTTATATAATAATAAGGTTACAGTACAATTTTTTTTCTCTTTTTAGTTGCTCTAACTCCTATTTCCTCTGATACATTCAATCATACTAGTATGGTGATTAATGTAAGAACATTATATCATGGTTGAATGAAAACAATGTTCAATGCCATCAGCCCCAAATGATATTCATGTATTGGTCTTGAAATGTCATCAAATTGAGACTAGTCATTGTTATATAGTATCAAAGTTTCATTGATACTATTGGTCAGTATGATTTCTCATGTGAATTGATTAAATATTGATAACCTATATATTCATAGGGTCCAATCATTATGTTTGATAGTGTATTGGCCAGTTCACTATCCAATACTATTTGCAAAATAAAATATAGTAAAATATAAAACAATGATCTTTTCTATCTACTCCACTGTAAATAATAAAGACTGTAGAAATTTCCTTCCAATTTGAGTGTTGGAAATCTTTATTATTTACAGTGGAGTAGATACAAAAAATCAATGTTTTATATTTTAATATATTTTATTTTTCATTGTATTTGATCAACAAATATAGTTTGATGATGATTCTTTGACTAGTGCTACAATATTAGTATCTTGAGGTATTATATATACAAATATAAACTACATTTGTATGATGCTTGATGTTATACCCATGTCCACTAGTTATCACCATAACTGTTATTATTATGTATATGCAATATAGGGATACTATAGAGGTAAGGAGCAATGAGCAAAGAGAAAATATTTAAGGCAATGGACTTCAAAGAAAGGAATGACACTTTACTATAGATTCCCAAAAGGAGATCACAGTCATGACTATTCAAATAAAAAATGATTAGTCCATGTCATAACCATGAAGGGGGAATTGAAATTAATAATAACAGTGATAGGGTAGTATGATGAGCTTTACAAGATGCATAAATAAAAGTAACTGAGCATTTAAGAGGGCTTTTAAAACATCATAAATCTTGTCAAGGGTTCATTTTCTTCATAGCAGTATGGTAAACTAATAAATATTTCCATCTCACAAATTTTCAAAAGAGGACAACCTACAAGTATATTAAGGAGTGCATGGACAATATCTCAAGGAGCTACCACAATTAATTTCTTCAAGTGTTATGCAAGGCCATTGAAATCAAATGAATAAACTCATACATAGCTAAAATAAAAAAGGATAGTCAAGTTGCTAGAGGGCAGGTATCACAAAGGATATGGGATCACTTTCAATAGAGATGATGGTGTTTCTAAAGGATCTCCCATTATGTATATTAAAGACTTACAAAGATATGACAATCATATGTCATTGTCAAAAAGTAGTAGAGGTTTTGAATGATCTTGCATAATAGGAAGGAGAGGACAACATTGAACTAAAGGAGTTTATATAGTCCATAGAAGAAGATCATATGATTTCCATGAGAAAATATTGAAATAAGTTGCATACTTTACAATCAAAACCAAGAAAAAAAATCCTATGATGCACTTTTACATTTTTTGCTTCATTTTTCCTAATAAGGTCAAATAATTTCTTTTAGTGTCTAAATCTACCACATAGAGATTAAATATGCTTAATCTCAAATAAATTTGAGTTATATAAACAATAGTCAAATTCCTCCCTTAACATAAAGGACAATCTAAAGTACTAAGTAATATATCCTTTATAAGAGATTGCTTTTAACCAGTTAAAAACTTGAGAGGGTAATACACAGGTTGCAAGGAAAGTTAAAAATTTATCATAAGTAGCTCAATCCAAAAGGAAAAAATTAAGCATGGAAAAGCATGAGTAGGTTGACCAAATTCACTAAAAGAACAAGTTATTTTTTATAACATCTTACCTGTATATTACTTGGTAAGGTAAGGAGTGCTCTTTTCCACTCAGTTTCATATGGTGGCATATCTACACACAAATCACCCAATTTTCAAATAACTAAATAAATTTTATTACTTAATAAATATGTTACAACATGCCATTCATGTCAAAATCAACTCTTCTTAACACAAAAAGTTTGGTTTCCAATTTGACAAGTTCATCTTTTGATTCCTGTATCAACTTCTAAAGGAATTTGTCAGCTTATACTTCTACATGAGGAGGAAATTTCATCTAGTAAATTGTTTCAAAGTACAAAACAAATAAAAATCATATAATTTGCATGATATTTATAGCTTGTTAGATGTTTGGCAGCATCTAAAAAGTTTAAGTGAATTGAGAAAAATAGAGAGGCCTTGACCTTCATTTTTTCATTTTTTAGTTTATTGCTCTAAATATCTCACAATATTTAGAAATTGGTTGCTTTCTTTCTTTCTTGTTCAAATAAAAAATAGATACATTTGTATAGAGTCAAGATGAATTCAAGAACTTTAGGTAGCAGATATACCATAACTGCTTTTATAAGACACTGTCATCTAAGGTCTAAAATCTATTTCTGAAACTTGGCAAAGGGAAAAATACATCTTTTTGAAGTAGTCTTCAAAAATATCATAGCTAAATGGCTCTAACTATCCACTATCAAACACTCCCAATTCTTTGTTCAACCCTCTAGGCCTGAATCTTGACAGCTATTTCACTCTGTAGCTATCCCTATGCCTTTGATATTATCTAGTTATGGCTCCCAAATCTATTGAAAATTGATCATTAGGGTTAAAATTGAAACCTTGCAAATATAATCTTTGTCCAAATCCATCAAGAATTTTCCATCAGTTATAAACAATTCCCTTATAAAGAATTTGTGAAGTCAGGTCTGAAATTTGGAAATGAAAATTTGAAAATGCATAAGACTAAAAATGAAATCTGATGAGATGTTGCTTTACAATATGATTTTCAAACCTAGAAGTACAAATCTGACTTCACAAATGAATTCTGGAAAAATATAATGACTACCCTCAACCTGGCGATATCTTCTTGAGTTTTTTCTAATTTTTCCCAAGAAAATCGTCGAGCAAAAACTTGTCGCAATAAATAGTCAAGCTCAATTTTATTTATGTTGGCCAAAATTTAACTTTGCAAGTCTCGGAAAAAAATCTTTGTCGAAACTTTGATGCAAAATAAGGTTCATCAAAATTTTGACGAATGTTGGGGATAAAATTTTTAAAAATTAAAATTTCACATTGAATATCACAAGTACCCGATGATACATCTGATTATACAACTTTCGTCGAAAATTTTCGCCAGATTTTGCAATCAAATGAGTTAGTGATAAACTTCTAAAATGTGTTTTATTAAATTAAATATCCTATTTCCTAAATTGAATAAATCCAAATATTCAATTAAATATAAATATTCAAATTCTACAGCTAATTATATCTACCTACCAAATTAGATATAATATGTCTAATTAATTCATCTCAACCTTCATAGGCAAATTTGGAGACAAATTTGAGACGGATTTGCAAGAAACTCCTCAATCTATCTTTCATGTATTTTTCCTATCCTCTGGTTGAATGTTTTTGTGGGGAGGAACTAACTCCATAATCAGCTCCAAATCCTTCATCCTTCACCCTTGAATCTTCATGATCGAATCCAAACCTCTTCTTTGTTGTCCCTTCACAAATCTGCTATCGGGAATCTATAAATACAACCCTTCTCCATAGGAAAAATATCTAGAACTTTTTGCAATCTTAATTTGCAAAAATAGCATTAGAACAATTGAGCAAATAATAAATTATCAAATCATCCTAGAATAGCAATAATAATCATGGCTTATTTAGCTACATATTAGTTTACAGTAGTTTAATTTATCAATTTCATGCCAATCTAGCTACAGTAAGAGCATCCATATCTTTTAGCAATCATCATATAGGATTATTTTCTTGCATTTAAGCAACATCTCATTCTCTATATTGTCATTTTAGCAGTCACAATGCTTACACAATCTGAGAGTCACAGTGATATAATAAATCTTTGGAGATAGAGAACAATATGATGCTTTCAAGAGTTTTAATGCTTTAAATTAGTTTATTTTTTGTTAAATACTTAATATAATGTCTTATTAAGAAGTGTTTTATTATTTACTTATTCCACACTTACAAAATGCAATCAACATAGACATATAATATGCATCGTCAATATTCCCATAAAATACTGATAATGAATAAGACAAATCATTTTATGAATATTATCTAATGCTAGTTACATGCTTTTTGAAAATTATTTTATATATATGATCCATCTAGGTTATATAAATACATGTTCTAAAGTCTTCTCTCTTTTATGCATTTAGGGGCTCAACATATAAAAGTGGAGGACAATTCGAGCCTAGTGTAGATATTGTAGAAAAGGGTGCTCAACCACACATAGTTGATGGAAAGGAGGAGGCCCAAGAGGGTTATGTATTGATCCATTATACATATATGTATGTATAATATGAACCTAATGAAAAAGGTTAATATAATATTTTGTTACATAAATATAGACCATTTACATGATATTTATATAGAGAAATTGAAATTGTATGTTGGACAACCTAGTGTAGTTAGTAAAAGGTCATTGAATAGAAATTCAAAGGAAATAGTTGAGAAGTATTTTGAAAATCATGATACACTTGGTCAAGCCAACTATTATCAAGTATAGTTACTCATGATGATATAAAAGAGCCATTACAATTGTTTGGTGTAGATTTCACAAAAAAGAGAGGAAAAGACACCTAGAAAATATATTTTTCAAAGTGTCACAAAAGGTTTGATTTCCATTGTCAAAAATATCAATCAATCGATAAGATAATTTCAATAATATTGATGTTGACCTCTATTGTAAGTCCAAAATTCCAATAAAGCATCAAATCTCTTCGCTTTCAAGTGAAATTGGATTAAGTAGAAAAAAATAATAATATATGTGAAAAGAATAAAGGATTTGGATGATAGTACTACAAAAGACAATTGGGCATTGATGTGTAGGCTCCTTGTTTTTGAAAAAATTGAGGATGGTGTTAGAAATTTGGTCTCATATTTTTGGCATGATCATACTCAACCTTCATCAAATAGTAGAGATACACTCAAACATAAGATTGGACCAAATGATTATAAATTGCATACAAACATTGATTAGACATAATACAACATGAGATGAATGTTACATTTTGTGATGTGAATTCTCACATAGATACTGAGAAAACAATGTTTAAAATTTTAAATCCATGGTATGTCAAACCAAAATAAGTTTTTGAAACTTTTCGTTGTTGTCACCATATTAAATTTGATCTCTACTATCAGGTGTATTTAAAGATCATAGAAGAAAGTGATGGTTCTGAAAATGTACCTCCAAAAGGGATAAGTCAGTTCATAGCATCCAATTTATATTTGAAAAAATATGATGATGTAGAAGGTCCAACAAAATGCATGTAAAAAGGACTTTGTGAAACATGTGGAAGTTTAACTAAATTGCCTTTAAAAAATGAATATATCAATATGATGAAGATGGTAAGTTGTAAGAGTCACAAATACATAAATTATCAAATTAAATTTGGAAAATAATCCACAAGGATAGATTATGTAGAAGAGGAACTACCTATTGGAGCATTTATGGAAAATTTCCATAAATTGATACAACCACACACACACTATGATTTTTTGCTAAGTATAAGCTCAAGAGCTTCAGTTGTTGACGGATACTTTTCCACTTGGAACAATTTTATCAATAGTTGACATTGTAGAAAATTAATCTTTTACCCATCAAAAGGAGATTCAAACATATTATTATTATTATTTAAAACAAGACACTATTCTAGTGCATGTATGTTATGTACATGCACAATTAGATTTGGATGGCTACAATGGTTCATTAAAAAAGAATATCACTTTTATATTAGTGATGACAAAGAGCATGTCACACATTTTGTATAACATTTTTTCAAGAAGTTCTTTGAATATTTGGAAAGAAGGGGTGTAAAAATTAATAAATATTTTGTATGATTAGATGGGTGTGTGTCAACATTAAAATCACCAAAGTCATTTTATGAATTTTGTAAATATCATTAATATGATAATATATCACACATCTGGAATTTATTTGAAAGTGCACATGGAAAGAGTGAACATGATGGTGCAGGAGATTACACCAAATGTGCTCTATGAAAAATAAATGAATTATCAGGGAGATCATGTAAATAATTTTCATGGTGTTGTTGAATTGTGTAAAAAACACTTCACATGTGAGGCTAGCACATATTCGAGGAACCCACATCCAAATAGAGTGTTTTGGGAGATATCAGGTATGTAAATTGTTTAAAAATATATTGACTTGTTTAAAATATTGTTATTATAGTTTTGTAATTTTAAAACATAATTATAGTTGCAAATTATGATTTTGACATCATGTGTAAATATAAGATTTGTTGTTCTGGATAGAATAACAATACATGGATGTAAGAGGGTAGAGAAAATAAGATCTTTGCATTGTGTCATGAGTACAAATACCCAAACATGGATATTGTGCATTAGGGATTAATCTTTTTTTTTATGATTATATGTTAGAAGATTATGGGAATTGCAAGAGCCAACAATTTGGATATGTCAATGAATGGAATTTTTTGTCACTAGTTGTTACTAACACATATGATGAAGATGAAGAAATATTTGAAGATATTCATTTGATTTCAACTAATTACGATCATATTTTAGGATTGATTAAAAAAGGTACATATATATCATATAAATCTTGTAACTTTCATTTTTCAAATATTTAATATGCTGATAAAATTTATGATATATTTGAAATGTTGATAAAATTTAATTTTACTTTGGTTCTTTAACATTACAATTCATGAAGTTTTTAGTTTTTTTGAAATTTCATTATGGTGCAAGAGATGTTTTTGTAGTCATAAAGAAGGTTGGAAGCATAGGCATAAGTTATTATTTATTATGTTGCATAGAAGAAAGGTTGAAGTTAACAAAACCAAAGACAGGCAATGGAGTGTTGTTTCCCATAGGTTCAATTGTAGTGTGAGGAAAATACAAGTCAAACAAGTCAAAATTGATCATAATAGGATTCATTTTATTGATTATCAATCTCACAACATGGTGTATCAATATAGTCACCTAGTGATTGCTACTAGTCCGTCTTTTTATCTAGTTCCATGTGCACATGGATGTCCTAAGTGGAGATTAGACAGAGATGACCATGAGAAAATATTACATGTTATTGAAGAGCAAGTTGAACCAATAGATATGATATGAAAAATGTGGATAACAACTAACATTTCAGATATTCACTAGACTTACACTATGGGATAATATTGTTTTAGGTGGATAAGTTAGGTGTGTTAGGTATACTAGATTGAACAAGTGTCTTGCATAAAGATTTGATAAATATGAATTTTAAATAAATTTCATTTAATTTAGCTTAAATGGTTCCTAAATTTTTAGAATCTTTATGCATGCCATATATGACATACTATTATCACTTTTGAGTTTACCTTAAAGACCTTTACTAGATTTAAATCAATTCTTGTAGAAATTTTAAATTTTTTATTTATTTATGTTTCAATAACTTGCATTTAATTTTACTTTAAATGGTTTATAGACTTTAAATAAAATCCACATGATTTATAGGTTCTATTTTTTTAACATTTCAAATTGCGGTAGGATAAAGTTTTTAAGAAATATATTCTTGAACAAGTTTAAAGGATTCTCTTTTAGATTGCACATACATAATTGGGTCTAGGAGTATCTTTAGTTTTTTCATAGAGTTTTTTATTGTTGTATTACATACTTTTTTGTTGGGAACATCTAAGAATTATAATTTCCAACTTTGAATTAAAATATATTAATTTTATTTATATACATGTTTTACTTGAGTGATTTATAACATGCATATATATATTTCAATTACTTTTATTTATATATATTTTATTCAACACACTTTAAGTAATTATAATATTGTAATATATCAAATTATAAATGGTTGTAAAATTTGGTTTCAATTGACATCATATTGAATATGTTATTTATTGAATCTAGACATGTATTATTTTGCATATTATGATGAGGTTCCTCCTAATACTATTCATTTCTTTCCTAGTGTCTTAAGTTTAGGCATTTTTTTAGATATGGACACACATTTGGTTGTATTGTTTTGAGGTTTCACGATGTGTTATAATTTTTTGAAATGAAAGTTCTTTTGTTTTGTTAATTTATTGAGAAAAATTATATTGGGAAATTACACTTAAGATTTTGTCAAGAAATTTATTTTATAATTAAATTATTTCTTAATCTTTCAAATGTTTTTAATTTTGGCTAAATATTGATTAAGACCTTTTAATCTCCACATATGTTACATCATAGTTATATATTTATCATCCAAATATATTTTCCTACTTTTTTTAGCCATCCTCACCGTATACATGCCATCATGATTTATGACACATGATTATTCCTTTTTGGTATCTTCATTTGGTATATAAATATACATGATTAAAGAAAGTGTTGTTGTTATGATTAGTGATGATATTATTTCTATATATCTCATGATAACTTTATGAAGGTTGTTCATTTCATGATAGTTCTATGAAGGTTGTTTATTTACATCTATGACATCTATGAAAAATTATCTTAGACACTATATTGCACACTTTTCTTAGCATCAAATTAGTTTTGATAGTACAAAATATTTGACATTGAGCCTATTGTTATAGCTTTGAGTTGATTCACTACTATTGATAGTCAAAATTTTAACATTTTTTTCCTTTGTATCTAGGTAGAGATCACTTTCCATTTTTTTTTCTCATAAGAAGTCAAATTAAATAATCAATGTATCACTCCTCATATATCTATAGTCACACACATCATCAATTGATGAAGCTTCATTTAAAATTATTTTCTAGTCAAATGTCTTTGTCTTAATGGAATATAAAATATTATTATAAAATTTCATATAATGCAAGGGAGGTTAAATCAAAGTGAATTTATGATATAGTCCTCAAGAGAGTGTAGATAACTTACACATTGTGGGAAGTCAACTTTCTCATCTATTTAGAACCTAAAATTACTTGTGAAGTTGTTCATCTAGTGGATTACTCAAATTAATAGATTTAAACTATTAATTAGAGATGTAAAATTATTGAGCAAAAAATTTAATTTAGATTAATAAGGCACATCACATCAAGAGGACCAAAGTGAAAGTAAACATGGGTCCACCTTTTCAATACCAATTCCATATATTCAATTATTATTGTGCACTACAACAAAAAGTTTAAAGTAAAAGGATTTTGTCTTTGATTATAGTATTTCACCTCTAGTCACTGGTTTTTGGCCAATAATTTTGAGTTGTTGATCTAGAAATGAAGTTCATAAGCATCTATGAGGTTTTAAATTAAATCATGGTAGAAAATGATAATTTCGTTAGGAGCAAGTATCGTTACAAGTGGAATTAGGTGGATAAAGTCATTGATTACCAAATTGGTAAAGATCCTAAGTAGTATGCTACTTTTTATTTGGGAGTTAAATGATGGGATTTTTAAAAAGAAAATATGATTTTATCGCCATATAAATTATTTAGTATATTAGGGTTTAATATAGAGCAACAATAAAATGACACTATTTTTAGGGAAGGATTGCATTTTTTAATTATTTAAATAACTAGTTATAATGCTACTAGTTCCATTCATTCCAAGAACTATGAAAATATATTATTTGATTTTTCTGGTTAATTAGAGAATGGAGACTCAATTTATTCATTTGAAAAAAACTCCAAATTTAATGAATTCTCCTAAACAAGATGATACAAAATATCTAGTAAAGAAGTTAAAAATTGCTACATATTAGAACATAAAATGATGTCAATATTTCTAGATAGAAGGAGATTATTGTAGATCTTTGAAATTGAACATGAAAATTTGATGACTTAGTGGATAAATATTTAAAATTGATTGTAAGAACACATTGATTCAAAATGATATAGATATGTTAAAAAATAGATTCTAGACAATCTATATGATAAGTTTAAAACAAAACTCTCTAGAATAAATATTAAAAGACTCTTCACTATACTATTTTTTCCTTCTCATGAAAAATAGATTAAGAAATATTTTTTATGTCCATGATGATCTTATATACTAAGAACCCATTCAACTTGATCTAGTATATATCTAAAACTAATGCACCATATAGAACTAAAAACATTGAATACCTTACAAACTAATGTCTATACATACATATAAATCAAATTTATAAGTGATCGTATATAAATAAATTTCTATAAATATGTATGAGTTAAACATAAATTTCCATCAGGGATCACCTTGTGGTGTATTGGTGAAGTGCTTGCACTACTATTAGTGCAACCAAGGTTCAAATCCCCACTTGGACCAAACCAATGTATACCTGTTTGAGCCCACCTTGATGGATGTGTTGGAGGTTGTGTACATAGGTGGTTGGTATGTATAAGGCGGTGGAGGTTGGAGGGAGATGCTTAGGAGGAGTTGGTGGTCCACAAGAAGGAGGCTGATAGTGTCAGTCCCTAGCTAGGTCAGAGTGCTCACGGCCTTGTGCCAAACCCACAGTGGAGAGAGTTGCTCATGGATCCAGTTTCTTGGCGTGTGTTTCTCACAGACTCTGTGTCAAATCCATGTGGGTCTATCATGCCTAGTGTTTATGTATTGGACCCACGCGGGTCCTTCTCTCCTCTGGGATCAGTCCCTACTAGGCTTTCAAGCTCTCAAGTCTGGCTTGTTAGGATTTAGGGATGAGGCCCCCATATGTGGTCTTGCTAGTTTAAAACTCTAGTAAAAAGGGTTCACCTATAAAAAAACATAAATTTCCATCGACAATATGTGTCTATGAACATAAATGGATAAACATAAATGTGAATGCCTATTTAAGTAAGCATATATAAATATATAAATGTCCACACACGTGCCAAATATAAATTTACATCCATGTAGGGTTTTCTTTTGGCTTGCTATGTATTGATTTTGTGGTGTGGGGTGTGAGTGGTTTAGTCATGCGGGGTTTGTTTTTATTCTTTTTTCTTCATTCTAGCAGTATGGCTTCGATGGGAGGCCCAAGCCTTAAAAAAAATATGCTTTATCAAGAGGTTTTGATGGGGAATGATTTTTCCTTAAACATACATGTAAATTCAATTGATTTTTTAAGAAAATCCTTGAGTGGGGAGGGATCATCACAAAACATGGGTCCTTATATCCAAAAGGTAAATGGGTGTCTAGAAAGGAGCCAAAATCATCTATTTTTGGTTATTCAACCAGAATTGGTAGAGGAAGATGTTAATTACTTGGATAATCATGCATTACTTTACAAATTTATGGGGATCCAACTTCCTCTCCTCTCTTTGGAATCTTAAATTCATCAAACATGGAGCCCTAAGGGCACGATATGGAGGTGGTGATGGCAGTGAATAATTATTTCATGGTGGTATTCAATTGCTTGGAGGATAGAAATAAGGCCTTTGAGGGAGGCTACTTTTTTTAAATTAGGTTGATATTTTCATCAAACCTTGGCATGTTGGCTTTGATTCAATAGGGGAGATTTCATCAAGAGTTACTATATGAGTGTGACTCCCTTGGTTCCCTTTGGAATTTTGGAGGAATGATATTCTTCATATGATCATTTTGCTGCTTGGCGAGCCAATGGGTCCATCTCAACAAATTCTAGATAAAAAAGTAAATTAATTTGCTCAAATTTGTATAAAAATCGATTTAAATAAATCATTAATAGATTATATGGAAATTAAAATTAGTTCTACTTCATGGATTTACTAGTTAGATTATGAAGAACTTCCACTATGGTGTCAGGTTTTTTATGAATACACAAAATTAAAGAGGAAGTCTCCTAGGATAACCCAACAGGGGTATACTCTAGTTTGTCTCCTTGTCAATCACCTAAGGTAAACAAAGGGGAATCTCCTATCTTGATGGAGGTCACTAATAGGGATATTTTTATTCTATTAAATCCTCACAACAAGGGTAAAGGGAAGAATTGTTTTTTGAAGGATAGTCATGGTGAAGGGGTGTTTATTCATTTTCATGTTTTAGATGTTCTGGAGTAGCAAGAGGGGATACTAGAAGGGTTAAATTTTGAGGTTGGTACTTTGGATAAACCAAGAGAGACCTAGAAAATATGTTAATTTAGGAAGTCCGTAGAAGGGGCTTCTCATTGCACAAATAGACATAAATGTGGTTCTTGGGGTTTCTTGTGTTGTGAAAACAATTGAAAATATTGAGAGGGAAAAAGATTCGATAATAGTTGTGATTGCAACCCCATTGGAGAAGGGGAATTTGGACATAGGAAAGGGAAATAGATCATCACCCACTCTAGGATTCCAAAAAAAATTCTAAAGAAGGGGTGTTACAGATAAATCTTCCAAAGTAGGATGAAAGAAGGATCAAGAAAAAAATAAATTGATTGTGGAGACATTGGTGGAATTTGGGTCAATCAAAATCATTGAATCACTTCTCCAATTCTCAAAAATGATTGAATCATCTCTTGGAATGTAAGGGGCTTGAATAATGATCCTAGAAAAAAAATCTATTTGAGAGTTAGATAGAGTTCATTTACCAAATATAATATTTATTTAGGAGACAAATTTTTCAATGGATAGTATTTACAACATGGCTTCTAAATTATGATGAAGATGTCATTTTCAGTGTGGATAGTTGATTTCTTATGAAATATACTAAATATGTCTCCTTTATGGTGGCTCTATAATAGATCTTCAATTTTTGGGGTTGTTCCTAGCTTGGACACTGGTGATATTATCATGTTCTCTAATATTTGTGCTTCGACTAATTTTCTTGGTAAAACCAACTTATGGTCTCATATCCAATACATTTAATTCTTGGATCCTTTCCATCCTTAGATCTTGGATGGGGACCTCAATGCTATTACTGGTTTGGAGGAAAAGAGGGGGGAAGTGAATATACCAGAGCCTTCCTCCATTCTTCTTAGAGATAATATCTCATATATGAGCTTGGTGGGAATAAATACTAGTAATAGCTTGTTCACGTATAGATTAATAGGAGATGTTACAAGGACTCTATTTTAGGAGAGGTTGGACAAAATTTTG
>CM021101.1:709859249-709936633 GCA_007115665.2 Sequoiadendron giganteum | reverse complement strand
TTTTTGGGGAAGGTTAAATTTGTAAGTAAGTTTATTTCTAATTTTGTAGGAATAATCAAACCGATCACCCTGATGCTAAAAAATGACCAATTGTTCAAATGGACAAAAGAAGCAAGAGAATCTTTCGAGAGGGTGAAGGATGCTATTTCTTTGACTCCTATGCTGGTAAATCCATATTTTTCAAAAGACTTCATAATGTACATCTTTAGTAGTGAAACAAGCAACACTTTTGTTCTAACTCAAAAGGACGATGAAGGGAAGGGAGAACATCTGATAGCATTTCACTCCTGAACCTTGAAGGAATATGAGATGAACTATAACTTCATCAAAAGGTGAGTGTTCACAATCGTCAAGGCACTCAAGAAGTTTTGACATCTTATATCTTGCAATAAGGTGATTGTTTATGTCACACACTCCAGCGTGTGTGAATATACTATGGATAGAGAGATCACTGAAAAAAGGGCCAACTAGATCACCGAGATCCTAGAATACGACATCAAGGTCAAGCCTACAAAGAAAAAAGGGAGAGGGTTGTGTGAATATTTGGTGCACGATGAAGAAATGGAAATTGAAGAAGAGCAAGTGGAGCTGGTCCTAAAAAATGAGTTTGAATTCGAAGGCTGTTGGATGACATATAGAGTAAGATTTATGCACACCGACAAGTATCCACCGAGACTTCCTTCTCAAAGAAGAAGATTCTACCGACTACAAAACATTGGGTACTCACTTATTGAATGGATCCTCTTCAAGAGGAATTTCAACGATATCCTATTATAGTGTGTCACCATGGAGCAAGCAAATAAAATTCTTAACACTTCCACAACAACCCTAAAGGCGGACACTTCTTTGTGAAGACCACTGCCATCAAAATTTTGCACGCTGGGTACTTCTAGCCCACACTATTCAACGAATCCTACAATATTGTAAAATCCTACAAAGAATGCCAATTCTACATAGGGAGAAGAAAAAAGTATGCCATGCCTCTCAATCCGATAGTAGCAGATGAATTGTTCGCGCAATGGGGGCTAGATTTCATCGTGATGATCAACCTCACCTCCAACACCGATCACAAGTGGATTCTCACAGCCTTAGACTACTTCACAAGGTGGAATGAAGCCCTACCCCTGAAGAATGCGACAGCGGTAGAAATTGTGGACTTTCTCGAGGGGCTAATAACAAGATTCGACATGCCAAAGAATATCATCTCAGACAAGACCAAATATTTCTTAGGTTCCAAGGTATGTCAATCGCATTTTAGCACGACATATTCTTGAAAAAATCATCAAACTAATACTCATAAGGGAATGACCTGGCTGAGTCAACTAACAAGAATATAGTCTGACTCATTAAAAGGATCGGGTCTGATCATAAGAAGGAATGGCACAAGAATCTTTGAACAACATTATGGGAAGACCGCATAACTCGTAATCAAGCCCTAAAGACTTCGCCATACAAGCTAGTGTATGGGAAGAAGGCACTGTTACCTATCTCTATAGAGATACCTGCATTATAGCTACTCAAGTCTCGGTTGGCCGAATTTTTGGAGGTACAAGAAAAAAGGGAGAAAGCCCTAATAGCCATGTCTAACCATCAATAGGTGGTTAATATGTGGTTCGAAAAGAAAGATTCAGACCAAGGTCTAAAATGCGGAGACCTGGTGCTAAAGTTCAACGAAAGGGTCACAAAGCCTGGCCAACATGGAAAATTTGACAAATTGTGGGAGGGTCCTTTCAAAATAATTCAGTGCAAACAAAATAATGTATTTGAATTAGAGAACATGGAACAAGAAGCATTAAGAATTTCAGTTAATGAGATTCACTTAAATTTGTTCAATTAAGCTTCAATCACTCTGTACGGGTGTAAATATGTGAATAATGTAATTATTTTCCCTTTCATGTTTCATCGGCCAATCTTTTCAATAATTTTGCAAATAGAGGAAGCAAGAAAATCATGGGAATCATTATTATAAGAACATAGAAAGACTATACTACTCATGTTGCAGAAATTAAGTTCATATGCGAGGAATTCAATCCATATTGTAGAAAACACAAGAATGAAGACAAATAATTGAAGATAAGCAAGTATATTCATTATATATATATATATACTTTGATAGAAACATTGTCAAAATGGATTTGCATCCATACACTCAAAAGTATGACTATATATATGACTTCCTAATATATATGTATATGCAAGCCCTCTTTTAGGCATATATATACAAAAAGAGAAAAAGTGTGTTAAACTTCAAGTGGCTGGAACATGATCATTGTCTTCATCACCTCGAGCATTGTTAGAGGCAATAGGAGGGTTATCATGAGCAACAATGAGACCTAGAGCAGCAATATCAACACCTAGAATGAGCGGCAGAGGGAACACAAGGTTCCTAAAGTCAATGTAGCAATCCACATCATAAAACAAAACTACATTATAACAACGCATTAGAAAGTGGCATGCACGGGTGGCTCTCTCACAATGTTCAACGAGTGAATGAAGCCAAAACCCAATCAGGAATGGCACCCATGGTACCACCGTGTCTTCTTCAATGTGTCTCCATAGGTCACTAGCAATACGAAGGCCCGAGCCATACACTGCATTGGTCACTGCTTTGCTAAGGCCTCTAAGGTACCTCTTTGGAAAAATCTGGAGTGTCAAGAGAAGAATCATGGATTTTGGAACCTGAACATCAAGCAGTGAGGCAACAAAATGGGAGCAGATATTGATATTCACCCGATACTTGTCTTCATACTCAATACAATCCCTGCCCAAAACCTATTTCATGGCTATAATAGCCAATGAGTGCTTATTTTTAGTCATGCATTTGAGGTGCCTATTGGAAATATCTCCCAGAAAGGTTGTTTGGGACTTGTTTCTCACTAGTGTGATTGGAGTATTCATTATGTTATTCTCTACTCAATTACCTCAGTCTAAGCCCTATGCAAATTTAAAACCTACCCAACCACCTAAATGATAATCCTACCTAATCACCCAATGCTACTTTTGCTAATCGCTAAGTGTGATTCTGCTACTATATAAGGACCCATTTATAGAAATATTTGAGGCTTCCTACATCCCAAGCATGGTGATAATCAAGTTTTAACTCAAAAATCCCACCAAAAGGCCAACTCAATATTCCAACCCAATTGCGTCTACAGGTATGAATTGTTGTGTGCAAGATTAAGGAGTGACAATCAATTAGTGCAAATTGGTGGAAAACCCAGGTGATGGCTCATACAGATAGATGCTAAGGTGTAATGATGCAGGTTATTTCAAGCTCCAAGGTTGAGCTTGAATCTTTCTAAAGTACTCATTGTGATTTTAGCTTAATTATGGTTTCAAGGATATTAATGGCAACGATGTGTGAGAAGATGGCAAGCATTTCACCAGCGGCTCAATTTCCCATGAAAATCATGCCGAAGGGACGTTATCACTAATGTAATTATGAATTCTTATCTTTTCAAAAGAGGCAAGTAGTTCATTTCGCATGGACGGAGGAGTTGGCAGTACATGCTATATTAAATGCAAAAAGGCAACCATTGTCTATTGGTTGAAGGTAGGAAATCAAAGAAAAGGCTAAGTGTCGCATGCAAAGGCTAAACAAAGCATAAAACTTCTTAAGTATGAAAAGGGACTTGGAAGAACATAATTGTTAAGGGAACTAGGTGTGGCACATCTAGCAACAAAGGAGCTAAACACAAAGGTAATTGTAGAAAATTCACTGCCCTAATGTGGATTAAACCTAAAACAGAAGGTTGTCTGGTTTTAAGTTCAAAGCCTTGCGTTGTGTTCTAGGTTACATTCATACCACTTCATTGTTCTTTCTAGGTGGAAGGTTTGCAAAAGATGGTGATTTCTTAGAGTTACCAAACAAAAATGCAAGAAGGAAGGACCCAAATTTTGTTTAAGGTCATGCGTGCAACACCAACCGCCTATTTTTTTGAGGATATCTCTTACCCTTCGCCTGGAATACCAGAAAAGCTAACATGGGTGAATACACAGGTTATAGAAAAGAAGATTCATCATGGAGATAAGAACCGAATTAAAGAAGAATGGGGTAATATCCATGACCCCATCCTTGCGAGGAACCCTAAGACACTTAGGGAGGCAGCCTGTGAAAGAATGAAAAGGAATAGTGACCCAGATTCCTTGGCACAAATTTTTTGGTTTAGTGGGCTTCCACAAAATATCTAGGAGATGCTCAGCCAGATAGAAGAGTACCAACTTCAACAGAGGTTCAGGTTTCCATCTTTCCTCGCCCACATGTTTTCGCATCAAAATCTCGACTTCTTCCAAAAGCATCTAGGGCTATCCATTTTTTATTAAAACCAGAGGAAGAAGTTAGTTTCCATGTGGGCTCCCCTCCTCTCTATGATATATGATTATTACGCATTTTTCAGATTATTTCTTGAATCTAATTTTGCAGGATTTAAGGGAAGATAGCACTATCTTACGTTCAACTCAGACCAAATTGAGTTCATGCAGAACTTCACTCCAAACTATGATGGGTTTCTGGGTGAGGACTTCACATTCGTGTGATTGTACAAATTCAATGGAGATCCCTTCTAGCTTTCGGCATGTCTTACAGATCAACTATTGGTGCTTGAAGTGTTCCGCTAGGTATCAATTAATGACTTCACCTTCTCCAACAAAAAAGAAGAAGGGATTTTTCAGTTGCTCGATGAGCTTCAAGACTGTAATCATGGCCAAGAGGAAGGCTCACGACTCACTGGAAGCAAAGCTAGCTCATCTGGGGTTGGTATGGATTTGCGATAAGAGGAATTACAACCCTGATAATGAATTTCTAACTGAGTATGTCAAGGTAACACACAACCCCCAGCCTTATTGGGAGAAGCGTCATAATCCAATGTCGGATGCGAATGATCTTATAGTCGACCTATCTCATATCACTACTGAAGGTGGTCAGCCTCCCTGACTCAAATTCTACTACCAGACTGGGAAGTATGATAAGACAAAGCAGATTGGGGCTACTCTTTGCAACAACCTGATAAAAAATTACACTTGGAAGGAAGAGAATATTAATGATTTCTGGATATATCGTCAAGAGACCCAATACACTGAGGCCCCTTATGATAGCGAGGAGATGGATGACAAGTTCGACAAATTGTGGAATGATGAGCATCCAGATTGTGATGAGAGTGATGAGAAAGACTCTAATTCAAAGGAGGCCAAAGCATAATCAGATGAAGGAGAAAAACAAGACACAAAAACACAAAATTCCTCGGTGCAGGGAAAGGGGAAGGTCGTGAAGCAACCTATCAAGGTTTCCTCTAATGTACGGGTAAACATATCGTGTGTGAGGTCTTCGCTGACTCACACCTAGACTGCAAGGAGGACAAGGACAACCCAACTACAACAATCTAAAACCATAGCATTAGAAGAATCGCCACCAAAAAAGCGGTAGCGCACTGAGGCATCTTTTGGAGAGTGTTTGTAAGACCCTGAGGCGAGCCAAGAGTTAGTGACAGGCCAAGGATTTCAATCATTCACACCGTAGGTATTTTCGCTCTCTCTTCTCTTATTTCATAAACCTTAGTTACCACTATTGTATTTGTGACACCTCTCATTTCATGCATTGACCCTTGTCTTTCAGCCTCTGCTTCAATGGTCACAGGGGGTTTCACATAGTTCTCTCATGCGACCCCATTTTCCCTTACTCCTCTGTGAACCCTTACACTATTTTCCTTGGCCCATTTTGTGTCCCAAAGCATCTCACACTTTTCCTCTGATGCCTTCATTGATACATCTCCTACCATTTCCATGTCGACCCAAATCCAGTCTTTCCAACAAATGGAAACCACCATGACTCTACTTCCTTCGATTCCTCCTACTAGTTCATAATTCGGGTATTAGAATATCCCTCCTTTCTTGCCTCAAACAATTAGTGTTCCAAAGAATAAGTCACTTGAGACCGCTACCCTCTCATTCCCTTTTTCCCTTCCTCTTGGTGCACCTTTCGTAGGCGGACTCATCAGGTCACCCTCAAAATTCTTATTAGAAGGCGACAAAACTAAGCAAGAACAAGCAATCAAAGTCCAAAAGAAAAGAGTTAAAGATGTTAAGAAGTTGGAAGAGCCAAAATTATAGACTATTTTTAATGCTCGGCTCAATAGTCGCTACATTTTATGACTATGTACCCAACTGTCAGCAAACCGCAAGGAGAGATACAATCGGATGACTACAACATGTACGTCATGGGGTTGAATTTGAGAATAGCCCAACCTCAAGACAAGGTGGAGCTCATGGAGGAAACACAGTGGGTGGTAACCAAAAGCTTTCTTAAGTCCGGTCACTAGCTAAAGAAGAGGGAAGAAGAGCTGAAAAGAATCAACGATAGAGTTGAGGTCTTGCTCGCCAAGGAAAAGGCTAGGGATGTTGAATTTAAGTGCTTATCCCAACTAGTAGAGGTAGATAAAACAAAGCTCTAAGAGGAACTTGTGAAGTTCCAATCTCTCGATCCTAACCTGGTCACTGAGCTACAATAGAAGAACCAAGGATATCAAGAACAATTGGCGCAGTTCAAGCAAGAAGTGCAACAAAGGGATGAACTATTTTGCTGCTAGCACGCTCAACTAGAGCAACAAATACAACAAAAAGATGTAGATTTCAAAATCCACCAAGCCCAATTGGAGAATGTTCAAGAAATGAAGTCTTCCTTGGAGAAGGAAGCAACAAACAAGGAACGAGCCGAGGCAAGTTGGATCATAGAATCGTAGCCCTTGCAAGGACAACTCACCGTAGCAAATCAAAAGGTTGTGGAGCTCACACATAATATGGAATTGAGGGATGCAGAGATAGCCCTATTAAAAAAAAATTCCCATCCTCCCATCGTTGGGTCAGACCTTCTTCAAGTAGCCCAACAATTATATGTTTCATACTGGGAAAGAGTGAAGGCCTTCTACCTAACTCTGCAGCCGATGCTCCAATTTATGGCCGAGGAAAAAAGTTTGGGCAAGGAGGTCCATGAAGCAATCAAGCGGTTCCCTCAATTCATCGTAGAGAGAGTTTTGGAGGCCAGGAGATTGTTGGACATGATATATATGGTACCAAATGAAGTCTTGGAAGACACAATAATTGAAGATCAAAAGGCCATTGCAAAAACAACTAACATGTTCATTCATTGCTACATGGCCATCCTTCATGTGAGTGACTATGCCACCACATTGGATCAGACCATGAGTAGCATGTGGGAAAGGTTCTCCCACCTAACTCAGATGGGCTTACCATCCTTGTTTCTTGGAGATGAATCAGTGGCCACGATAGAGCACATTGCAACAAGGACCAAGGAGAAGCAATGAGATGCATCCACTTTTCAGAGTTTCAGTCAACCCCTTGCTACAAGAGATATTGAGAGTGTCACTCATCCAATTTCACGACTTCTTTTTCAACTCAAGTCTTGGGCCGATATATTGATGACATTGCCTTACAAAGAAATGATCGATCTGCATGGGGCGCAAGAAATTATGCATGACATATTGACTCTATCTGAGGCTGAATGGCTGCCTCTACAAACTGCCCTCTCTAAGCTCTGATTGTGCCACCCCATGGATAAGGCTCTAGTCTGCAAACCATAAATTTTTGGGTTCCTCATTTCGTAGGTGAAACACCTGTGATAAGTCACCAAAAGCTATGAATATACATTTCCCAAGCTCCCTTCGGGTTATTTTATTTTTTGCTTAAATATCGGCCATGCCTCCTATTAAAAGCAACATCAGATTCCTTTCGCAAGGCTTTATCCGAATGTTGCCACTTGTCAATCAGGCGCTCCTCGCAAGGATCCTTTCTTTCACTTTTCAAAAAATTTCTGCCATGCTTCCACATGTCAGTAGTTTACACTCTTTAGTGCTTCTTCCCATTGCTCCTCTTTCGAGCCCCGACTACATGCCACGTAGCATCAGTCTGCGCACATTCCTTGGCAGCCCCCACCTTCAATGCAGTATGTTTGAGAGACCTCCATGTGTCTTCACTGCATAAGTTTTCATTGCATGAAGAGGAGAATGAACCTTGGACCTCGACCACTTGTCACGTCGATCTTCTAAGGACTTCATCATGCAAGGGGACAAAACAAGAAACAACCTCACAATAGTTGCCATGTATTATAGTTTTCATCATGAGTGGATGACACATGTTGACACGTTGATCTGTTGGGACCACTGCTATTATTTGCAAGGGATGCATCTGGCTCTGAGGTGTCCTCATTCATGGCTCAGATCTTTTTCCATTACAACGACTAGGGTAAATCATTGCTAATACATCATTGCTCATGATCAGAGGATCTTTTCTATTACTGGCTCACCGGGTTGAGATTTTATTATAAATATCGATTCTTCTTTTGAAGTAGGGGTTCAAATTTTCATAGAGAAATTGGTGAAAGAACCAGGCCTTTACTGCTTTTTAGATTATTGTAAAGACTTACAGACTATTTCATTGTTCAACTTCTCTATTTTCTTAAATATTTTTGATAAATTTTTATTGTGCCATCATGGTACTGAATGTTTCATTTGTAGAACTTCTATAGATTTAATGCAAGTTTGCTAGTTCAGATCATGTCTTTGACTCCTCTTTTCAGTAAATGTGTATGAATATTATGTTTTCATTGAGTGAATAATTGAGGCTTCTATCTTTATTTTCTATCATTCTGGGACATAGTAGATTGTTGAACGAGCCCTTAAACCGGATCTAAAAGATAGATTTATCGTGTGGTGCATCGCCCTAGTTAGATCCTTTTATTTTTATATTTTCTTCCTTTTACCATTCAAAACCCCAGTTATATAAGAAACCAACTTCTTTAAAATTTGGAGGATACTCAGTTTAGCGCAATAGGTCCCCCCTTTAACTGAGTTTCCCGCAAAGGGTTGTTACCTTGTCAATTTTTGGCATCAACAGTTACTACCTTACATAGTCTTCATTCATCTCCCAACACCTCTGATATTTGTGATAATTATTTAACAACTAAGGCTATATTGGTATCAAAAAATCCAATGATTGAATGTTATAGCATTATTTCTCTCCTTCCTAATATTCCTCACATTTGGAAGGGTCTATTTGAAAAAAATAGTCTACTCATTGGTAACTTTCTAATTCCTACTTATCCTTCTCTTAATACCTCTCCTATGAGCAATGAAGCTACTTTACCCAATCTAATCATGACATGTGATGAACCTATTGTTTGTCACTTTCCAAAAGCTCTCCTCTTAGGATAGAAACTATGGCATGAGAGAATGACACCTTCAAGGAAATGAATGAAACCATCAGAAATCACAACAATCAACTTTACCCCTCTCCTAATATCTCTCCTATTAGTGAAGAAGATATTATGGTGAAACAAGACAATCAAACCATAGATCATTCCCTTACTTGCGATGATGTCCATAGTGTAGAACCAAACAATGCATGTCCTGACCATCTTGTTTGTAGTTCTCCTAAACACTCTCCTCCTAGGGAAGGCATCATGGTACAAGAACACAACAACATGGTTGCACTCCTTTCAAGCAATAGTAATGTGTCCTCCTTGGGTAATGGTAAAATGATGATACTTAATTGCCCTTTCTTAGAGATACATCAATCCGAGCCTGCTAAGGTTATGTATACACAAGTTTCCATTAAATCCCCATTTACTATTGGAACTCCTATGCATTCTCTAAACCTTCACCCACCTAAGAACAAAATTTTACATCAACCAAGTTACAATGACATTCCTCACATATATGACAAAGTGTATACCATCAAGTGAAAATTTGCAAAGAATTTTTTTCCCTACCCACATAAATAACATTAGTTGCTGCTTCTTGCCTTGTAATAGTTGTAGTGTCATAGCACACTTACTATTGCATGTTTTACATCCCTCACGAGGAGTAGCATACCATCATCCATTCCAGGCTCACCTTTTCCCTGCACTAAGTGGGGGCAAGGGGTTAGTTAGCCTTTTCCCTCATATGTCACTTGTCGTTGTCTCTTTTGACTCGTCATTAATCTTTCATGAACATATAAGAACAAGCTTGGGATGTGGATGACATGTCTTAAGGTGAATCGTATGTGACATACTCTCCCTCTTCATGATGTAGCCTAATTCAAAAACACATGACTTGGCATAGGGCTTTCCAAGTTGGCTCTCATGTCTTCTTTCCCTTATCCTTGGCTAATTTAAAGAAATTTCTCATAGTGATGGTGTAGCAACCACTTTAAAGTGGGGACATTCATAGACGACATCTTTTTACAAAAATCCACAGCGTGTTTTTTCTTTCCTTGTGATGTGTCCTCTTCTTGGTGGTGTCATTGGGTTTGATTCCTTCCAAGAGTGTACGATCAACTGAAGTGGCCTGATGCAAACGAAGCATCCCACGGATAATGGTCTGACACCTTGACTTGTCCTCTCTTGGAGACATTAGGCACAATACTCCCTAAGAATGAGACCTTGCATGAGCAAAGAAAAATCCCCTTCAACAATTATTTTACATAACATTCAAATTCAAAATCATTTACAAAAGAATTACATTGTGGTTCCTTATCAAAGTTATCAAGCAAGGTAACTTTGGTATGGTTAGTATAATGGGAAGCTGACACACTGGCATGAATTTCTCACTATATGGTGGGAAGCCAACACATTGGCATGAATTTATCACTAAACCACTTCTTTGGGACAACTCATCCCATGGACGACCTGATGTTTTGTGGCCCCATAGTGAGTGCATCTTTCTCCACCTCATTTTTCTACAAATCATTCACCCTTAAATGTCTTCTTGCATTGGTGTCTTTTTGGCTTGGAATCCTTAATCGTGGGGGCTTGACCACCTCCTTTCTCTTTGTCATTCTTCACCATCTCCATTGGGCTACTTTAGTGTGAGTTTGAAGCAAGTTCATACTCTCACTAAAGTGGGGGCTAAATGTGTCACCAAAAAGTGTATCCTTTGACACTTTTCACTTATTTGGACTCTTTCCTATGGATTTTAGACCTAAATAATCCCTTTTCATCATCATGTATAGGCCCCTATGACCCCTTATTGTGCATCCCAAGGCTTAATTTGATCAAATATCTGATAAAATCATCATATAAACTTGATTTCTCCACTCTCAGACAATCCACTCGGAAAAAGGGCCCCTGTAGAACTAGGTCGCCCATCTGGGTGAATTAGTCATGTCTAGGTGGACTAGGTCACCCAAGGTGGCAACCTAGTCCCATTGGAGCCATTTTCGAGGTTGTGAGTGGGAAAAGTTAGGGTTTTGGTCTATTTATCCTTCATGTCGACCTTGAGGATCAAATAAGGGATGTTTTTAGGTGCATTTCCTATAAATAAGCCTAAAAACCCCAATTCATCATTATTCTAACTCATTACACACTCATTATTCAATCTCTCATCTACAAATCTTCTCAAGCAAGCTAGGGTTTCTACATACTAAGTCATCAAGACATCTCTCCAAGGCATTCAAAGGCTAAATCTTTGTTGCAACTCAAGATCTCTCATCATGGGAAGGTACTAAGTCCATTTGTCTTACATTTCATGCTTTATTATCTTGTTTCTTCATTAGATTTAATTATCTACAAAGGGGCTTGACCAAGGCAAGGTCCCATACTCTAACAATCTAAATTATCTTCCTTCTTTGTGTGTGTTTGCAGATTTATATATTTTGCAGGTTTGGAGATCATTCAAGAATGGGTTGAAGAATTTTCTAGGGCATCCCCTTGATAACTAGGAAAAAACATGCACAAAAAGACACCTACAAATCGAAGATCAAGGTTTCTAGTCTGAGCACTTGGAGGAGCAGAAAGTGCAAATCAAGAGCTTTCGTTTCCACCTTTAGATTTTCAGAAAAGGAAAAAGGGACACTCCCCGCAATTGTGGCGACCTAATCCCATTGTGCTTACTTTTCAAATATTTTTACGGATCTGGATACCCATTTGGCTTAAATAGGCTCTAGAGCATTTTTTTTAAATCACCTCAAAAAAGGACTAGGTCACCCAGCTTGGCACAAGTGTCCTGCCAAACATAAAAAGTAGTATTTTTAGAATTTCTAAGTTCCTTCAAATCTGCAATACATTTTTAGGTACACCTCTTTTATTTACAACTTTATGTTTTGAAAAAGTTTACATTTTTAGGTCATTCTAGTTTATGCTTACATACAACATTGTGTTTTCAAACATAGTCTATTTTCTAGGTTTTACATCAATATTTAGCTTCTATATTCAGTTCTTTAAATTTAGATACATTCTACACACACCACATCTTTAAAACCCCTTATCTTTGAATGTAACCCATGTATTTTGGTCCATCTTTCTCCTTTTAGGTGAAAAACCCTAGAAGTGTTAGAAAGCATTAAGGTGCGAAAATCTCCGTTACATGTATATTTAGTGGCCTCTAGATACCAGGAGTTAAACTTTCAAAAATATGGATGGGTAGAAATCACATGGTGGAATAATGTGTGGAAGTAGTTTGCTTGGCCTAAATGCAATTTCTTCATTTGATTGATAGCTTGGAATAGGCACCTTACTTGGGATAACCTCTGAAAGAGAAGTTTCCACTTGGTCTATGTATTTGTGTTCTCTATAGTGATAGTGAGGAATTCTCCCCTCATCTTTTTTTAGTGATCCTTCTCTAGATATATTTGAAAGTTATGTCATGGAGTCTAGAAGTAGGCTCGTGCTCATGCCTCTTCTATGGTTGTGTTTCAAAGGAGTTTGGTGAGGCCTCCGAAAAATGCATTCTTTCTTTAGGTGGCATGGAGAATTGGACCCATATTTATCATGTGGAAGTTGTAGCTGGAAAGGAATCACAAAATATTTCAAGGGAATAAATTGGTGGTTCAATAGATTTGACAATGAATTATGGGCATGATTCACCAGACCATTTATGCAAAATGTGAGGCATCTTCTCCCATGGAGGTGGGGGAGGAAGAGTTGATGAAGAGGATAGTTTTTTTATGAGAATGGTTCAAGATCTACAATAGTTCAAAGGGGATTCATCATTCCATAAGGAAAACCCAAAGAGATGGAAGATAGTCTTTGCCTCCTAGTGGAGTCTTGAAGATTAACACTAATGTTTCTTCCATGGGAAACCCTAGGCATGGTGGAGTTGGAGGTGTTGGGAGGGATAGTTTAGGTGTTATCCTTTTCTTCTTTTCCATATATAAGGTACACCATACTAAAAATTTGATGGAAGGCCTTGCTTTCCTCACAACTCTTGAAAGGGCTTCTACTTTGGGTTGATGTAGGATTGTGTGTAAATTTGATTATCAATTGTGATTTCTATATTACATGATAAGAAGTTGGATGAAAAATCAATTTTTGGCTATCTTTAGTGGTTTGACAGATTCTTTACCTTAAGTGATTCGATGGATGCAATTTCCTTTCTCCACATTCCAAGGGAGTGGAACAGTGTGGTTGATTGTTTGGCTAAATGGGCCTCTAATAAATTAGGGGATTGGAAGGTTGATGAATGAGAAAAATTGTCCTAATATCAAGCCAAAGCATTAGATAGGTTGATTCTAGAGGTTATAGTTGGTTGTTGGGATGTAGAGGTTGGTTATTAATGATATTGGATCTCATGTGGTGTTGTTGGTGGGGATTCAAATCCCTTGCTTGGTTTTGATGATTATTTTTCTTGATTGTATATTTATTTTGATGATCTAATAAATTTTTACCCTCTTTATTTTTTTTACATCCATATAAAAATGTATGAGTAAAATTCCATAAACAGAAATATGTAGATCCATAGAGATTTGTTAACAAATCCTAGTCGAGCAACCCTCAAAGTTAGAATCCTACTCTGACAGATGCATAGAACCGTAGACAAAAATGTAATTATTTATTACAATATTGATTGAACATATATTTAATTTATTATACTTGATTGTATAAGCACATGCTTTAAATAATATATCTCACCTATCCACTGCTATCAAGTGAAGCACATGTGTGTACACACTCTACCCTCGTACTATCATGAGTATCACCTATTGGCTCAACCTATAATTGCACATATAAAACTTAAATATTGATTTCAAATATAATTTATTGTACTTCACTACAAGCAAATGTTTTAAATGATAAATGTCACATGTCCATTGCCATCAAGTGAATTTTGTGTGAGTACATACTCTAACCTTGAACTAGGATAATCTAATGGATCAACATACAAATGCATGCAAAAAAATATTGATTTCAAATATAAGATCTATTATAGGAATATTTAAGCATATGGTATAAATTTTATAGTATAATTTTCATATAAAAGTTTAAAATTTTATACTTGTGCCACTAAACCAAGACCTTGAGTACCACCCTCTGCAACTGCCATGATATCTTGCATTATCTCATATAAATTTCTCTCATCCCTCAATATCTCTAGCAACGATGAGTGCAATGGAATTTGAAGGTGTGATGATATTGATCCCAATAAAATCATATGAGCTAAAACATCTGTACCCCCTGCAACCTACTTAAGTGAATCATGTACTTGTGTAGTGACATGATGGTCAGTAGATGCAACTTGTTCTACTCTAGTATGTGACTTGTGTGGCCAACTAGACAATATAACACTAGGTTTTGCATCAAAATGTTATGAGTTAGCTACTAGAAACTCTACACCTGCAAGTGTTTGATGCACATATGAATTGGCATTTGACAAAAGGGGTCCCCAACTATGCTGAAATCACTTGATATGCCCTCATCAACTCCTTAGAAAAACATGTCACACTTTGAACCTAACCGTCGCCTATATAATTTGGTCTACATCATTTGGAGATGTGATACTAAATAACATGATAGTGATCTAGTTAAGAAGATGATCTACATGGATTCCTCATCAAGTATTGTCCCATGTGATCTATAGATATTGTTTGATTCTACATAGTAATCTTAACAATACTATCAATTGCTTCTCTTTGGGAACTAATGACCACAGATCACCAATATCATTAATCGACAGAGATATTGCATGCATCCTATCACCAACCGAACTCCTATAAGAAGGAGGTTGACAATATACATGAGGATATGGCTCCTTGTCACATACCCTACGACACCCTTACCCTAAATGTGGAGTCGAATCTAAATAGTTGATGTTGAGGTCTAAATGAACACCATTGTATAATTATTGTACAAAATATAATGAAATTTGGTTTTTATTAGGATAATGACCATAGGTGGCAAGAAATATAGGATAAATTAATGGGTTCCATCAAAAGGTATACACATATGGTCGCTTGATATGCCCTAACACTAGTTTTGGGTGTATACTAAGGAAATAACTCCATTTTAATAATTTATTTTCAAACATTTAGTTGCAATGTGCTCAATGAAACATCACCTAGAACTGTTTCTCACATTTGGGTGAGAATGGTTGCTAAAGTATCACCAAAACAAGTTGAAACAATCCTTGATGAGAATATAATGGTAAGTAAACTAAATATCTAGTTGTAATTTATTTTGTAAACCTCAATATTTTATGGATTGCCTAAAATTAACTGCAATCTATTAATCTTCCTATCTATATGTTTGAAAAATAAATTATCCATATTTGACACTACACATTCAAAATATAGTTGTTTAGTGTTTCAATTTGACATAATTTTAGAGTTCAATTTGATGCATGTATATATATGTAATATATGCATATGTATGTATGTATATTAAATGTATATATACATGCATGCATGTATTTAATACATTGCACATACATGTATGTATGTATATATGTATACATACATGTGAATATGTGTATGTATGTATGTATGTATGCATGCATGTATTTATGTGTTGTATGTGTATGCATGCATATATATTTATTTGTATACACACACAAAAACACACATATATATACATACATAGATATGTGTATGTATGTATATGTATGTATATATATGTATGCATATACATGTACATATATATACATACATACACACACACATATATAGATTGATTTATACATACATATATATACACATGCATGTGCACAAACATGGATAGATGTACATATACATACACATATGTATGCATGTATATATATGTGTGTGTGTATGTATCTATATATAGGTATGCACACACACATGCATATATGTATAAATCAATAGATATATGTATGTATATATACTTTTACATGCACATGTATACATGTACATAAATATATATACATGTGTATGCATGTGTATATATACAAGCACACATTTACATTTAACATGTTAAATATATAATATACATACAAATATACACATACATGTTATATATATTGTATGTATTTAGATGCATGTACATACATACATACATACATACATACACACATCCATATATATATATATATATAAGTTTGTATGCATGCCAATATAAATTATGTCCATATACATGTTCATGTACATGTATATCAAATATATAGATGCCCATAAACATAAATATAAATGTCTATTTTTCAACCCTAAAATATCTATTTGAAGTTCTTTAAATAGCTAAAATTTGAAACCCTAAACAACTAATTTTAACCAATATATTTCTTTACATATGATCAATTTTTAAGCATAACTAACTCCTCAAAGTTGACTTTCTTTCCTTTGGGAGGGTGCTAAAGAAAAAGACACCTAGAATAAGCATCTTTGAGTTCTCCACATAATTGATCTTGACTTTTTCCTTTTCCTTTTCATTAAATATTCTATTATTTTGTTCCAACAATTTTGTTTAGAGGATCATTCTTGGGGTCATATTCTATAGATCATGAATGTTATTCAAAGAGATAGAGTTCTTCCATGATTCAAAATGTTCAATGAAAGACATGTCACCATTCAACTAACTTTGAAAGTTGCTAAGAATTGATCCTTGATTCCTTTAGCTTAATCACAATGAAAAATTATGTTAGACAATAATATCTTGACATACCATTTAACTTAATCACAATAAAAAATGACATTATCGAAAGACTCACTAACCACACCTTAAATGACAATATATATATTTTTAAATAATTTATTATTAATCATAACAAATGACACTACTTTCTCACACCCCTCTCTAAATGTATAAACCCATTATATTTATAATCCACCTAAATATATCCTCATAATATAATTACTTCATATAACTGAAAATAACATCTTTCCTCTCAAAATCTTTCTATATCCTTTAACACAAAACTAATATTCAAATTATGTCTAGCGAAAGCCAACTATCTTTAACTGAATTATTTAAAAATTATGCTTCCCCGCTTCAATTTCTTATTTAAAAGTTCGATCATATCAATGTTTGTTTGGTTTTGAAAGCAATTTGACATTCGAAAGGGTTTTAAAAACCTGTTAAGTGAAAAATGCTCCCAGGCTTACCTCTGGCAATGTCATTGTGGTGGACGTAGACTGAATTACATGCTCATTTTCTGCGCTTCAATTACAATCATAAAATGCCATTGCCATCCACTACTCATCTCAATCTTGCAGCATTATGTCGGAGGAGGCGCTGCACATTCTGCTCACTACACACAACCCCACTGAAGACTACTCTACATATCTTCGATTATTGCAGAACTGTATTCTCAAGAACGCGCTTTCACAAGGGAAAAAAATCCACTCTTTCATCGCTCACAGGCGATTTGCCTTTGCTACACGCACAACTTTTCATAATAAGATTATTTACATGTACGTCAAGTGCGGAAGTTTGGTGGATGCCAGAAAAGTCTTTGACCACATGAAAGAACGAGACAACCTTTCATGGAATTCGATTATTGCAGCATACAGAAAACATGGGTTTCCTAACGAGGCAGTCAAACTGTTTCACAATATGCAACAAACAGGTCTTAATCCCGATAAGGTCACATTTGCCAGCGTACTTCCAGCCTGTGCCAAAATGAGGGCTTTGGAACAAGGTATGCACATCCATGAGAGCATCAAGGACACAGGAATTTCGTCGGATGTTATAGTTGCAAGTGCCCTGGTAGACATGTACGCAAAATGTGGAAGGATAGACAAGGCCCGTGAACTGTTTGACAAAATGCCTGAAAGAGATGCAATCTCATGGAATGCAATGATTGCAGGATTTGCACAAAATGGATTTGTTGAAAAGGCGTTAGAAACTTTTAAGCAAATGCAATTGACACATGTAAAGCCAAATTCCACAACCTTTGCCAGCATACTCCCTGCCTGTGCCAAAATGGGGGCTTTGGAACAGGGTATGGAAGTCCATGAAAGCGTAATTGAAGGGGGATTTTTGTGGGATATTATAGTTGGAAATGCTTTGGTAGACATGTATGCAAAATGCGGAAGCATGGACAGAGCCCGTGAACTATTTGAAAGAATGCCAAAAAGAAATGTGGTGTCATGGACTGCGATGATTGCAGGATATGCTCAAAATGGATTTGTTGAGAAGGCTTTAGAAACTTTCAAGCAGATGCAATTGGCAGGTGTAAAGCCAGACTCGACAAGCTTTGCCAGCATCCTTCGTGTCTGTGCCAAAATGGAAGCTTTGGATCAGGGTATGGACATTCATCAAAGCATAATGGAAGGGGAACTTTTGTCAGATGTTACAGTTGCAACTGCACTAGTAGACATGTATGCAAAATGTGGAAGCATAGACAAGGCACGTGAACTGTTTGACAAAATGCCTAAAAGAGATGTCATCTCGTGGAATGCAATGATTGCAGGATATGCACAAAATGGACTTGTTGAAAAGACTTTAGAAACTTTAAAGCAAATGCAATTGACAGGTGTAAAGCCAAATTCCGCATCCTTTGCCAGCATCCTCTCTGCCTGTACCAAAAAAGGAGCCTTAGAACAGGCTATGGAAATACATCAACTCATAGTGGAAGGGGGATTTTTGTCAGATACTATAGTTGGAAATGCTCTGCTCGACATGTATGCTAAATGTGGAAGCATAGACAAGGCACTTGAACTGTTTGACAGAAAACCTCAAAGAAATGTAGTCTCATGGAATACCATGATTGCAGGATATGCACAAAATGGATTTGTTGAAAAGGCTTTAGAAACTCTCGAGCAAATGAAAGTGGCAGGTGTAAAGCCGAATTCCACAACCTTTGCTAGTGTCCTCCCTGCCTGTGCCAAAATAGGAGCTTTGAAATGGGGTATGTACATTCATGAAAGCATAACGGATAGAGGAATTTTGTCAGATGTTGTAGTTGCAACTGCGCTGGTAGACATGTATGCAAAATGTGGAAGCATGGACAAGGCACGTGAACTGTTTGACAGAATGGCTCAAAGAGATGTCATCTCATGGAATGCGATGATCGTGGGATATGCACAAAATGGATTTGTTGAAAAGGCTTTAGAAACTTTTAATCAAATGCAATTGGATGGAGTAAAGGCAAACTCCACAACATTCGCGAGCATCCTCCCTGCCTGTGCCAAAACAGGAGCTTTGGAACAGGGTATGGGTATCCATCAAATCATAAACGATAGAGGAATTTATGCAGATGTTGTAGTTGCAACTGCCCTGGTAGACATGTATGCAAAATGTGGAAGCATGGACAAGGCATGTGAATTTTTTGACAGAATGCCTCAAAGAGACGTGGTTTCATGGACTGCAATGATTGCAGGATATGCACAGAATGGATTTCTTGAAAAAGCTTTAGAAACTTTCAAGCAAATGCAATTGGCAGGTGTGAGGCCAGACTCGACAACATTTGCCAGCATCCTCCCTGCCTGTGCCAAAACGGGAGCTATGGAACAGGGTGCGGACATCCATAAAAGCATAATGGAAGGGGGGTTGTTTTCAGATATTGTAGTTGGAAATGCTTTGGTAGACATGTATGCAAAATGTGGAAGCATCGACAAGGCACGTGAACTGTTTAGCAGAATGCCTCAAAGAAATGTTGTCTCATGGACTGCAATGATTGCAGGATATGCACAAAATGGATTAGTTGATAAGGCCTTAGAAACTTTCAAGCAAATGCAATTGGCAGGTGTAAAGCCAAATTCCACAACCTTTGCCAGCATCCTTCCTGCTTGTGCCAAAATGGGAGCTTTGGAACAGGGTATGGACATCCATCAAAGCATAATGGAAGGAGGATTTATGTCAGATGTTACAGTTGCAACTTCCCTGGTAGACATGTATGCAAAATGTGGAAGTATAGACAAGGCACGTGAACTGTTTGACAGAATGCCTCAAAAAAAGGTCATCTCATGGAATGCCATGATTGCAGGATATGCACAAAATGGATTTTGCAAGGATGCCCTCAAAATCTTTGAATTAATGAAGGAATCTGGAACATACCCAGACATTGTAAGCTTTGCTTGTGTTTTATATGCATGCAGCCATGCAGGTTTAGTGGATGAGGGCTGTACATACTTCAATCACATGAGTAAATCTTATTGCATTACACCTACAGTTGATCATTATGTGTGCATGGTTGACATTCTTGGCCGTGCTGGCTATCTTGAAGACACCCTAAACTTCATCATTAAGATACCAGTTAAACCCGTGGTAGTTGTATGGATGTGTTTTCTTGGCGCTTGTAGATCACATATGAATATAGGTTTAGGAGTATTTACAGCGACACTGCTTTTTGATTTGGATCCTATGAATGCTGCAACTTTTGTTCTTCTCTCAAACATCTATGCAGAAATGGGCAGGTGGGAGGAAGTTCAAATGGTAAGGAGATTGATGAAAGATAGAGGGATTAAAAAGATCCCTGGATGTAGTTGGATTGAAGGCCATAAAATGGTGCATGCTTTTTGTGTAGGAGACAGATCACATCCACAAACAAAGGAGATCTATGCATGTTTGGAGAGATTGGCTTGGGAGATGAAAGCGGCAGGGTATTTTCCAGATTCAAGACATTTACTTAATGATGTGGAAGAGGAGGAAAAAGAATTATTTCTCTGCCACCATAGTGAAAAGTTGGCAATTGCATTTGGTTTGTTAAACACACCCCCTGGAACAACTATTCGAGTTGTTAAGAACCTTCGAGTATGTGCTGATTGCCACAATGCAATGAAATTTATCTCCAAGATTGTTGCAAGAGAAATTGTTTTGAGAGATGCAAACCGTTTCCATCATTTTAAACGGGGACAATGTTCTTGCGGAGATTATTGGTGATGTTAAATGACGCAATCTGAAAAATAGGTTTGTAGTATAATAACGTGCACCATGCCATACCTGCAGTAGTAATGAAGGGACAAGGTTAAATTTTCAGTTTCTAAAATGTTTTTATTTTTTATTTTATTTTTCCCTTTTGAGTATTTGGCAATCTAGACCATGCTATTGGTTTTGCAAAATTAGATGCATAGAGTGCAATGTAGATCACTACTTATTTATATTATTGGGGTATCTATTAAAGATTTGTTTTTAATATCATGGATGTTTCATGGGATTGTTTTCTCTAAAATTGTATATATATGAAATGAAAAGATGGAGGAAGAGAATGAAGAAAAACAAAAGGTGAGGAACACTTAAAGTAATCAGAAAGATGTAACTAGGAGGAAATGTGAGGAGGGTTCACACTTTATCATTTTGTATAGTTCTTATGTTTGGATTAATTGTATGATCTTTTTCTGTGTGAAGTGTACCATTTGAATTAAATTACACATTTCAAATCAAGGGTGTAATTTTATGTAAGTACATGCAGAATTTGTCTCATTTATGATTAGATTTTTCTAATTTTTCTTTACATCTCTTTGCTTTGTGAGATAACTAATAGATTTGTGAATTCACAAATATTTTCTTAATTTAATTTGATTTCAATATGTTCGGTTTTAATTGGAAATATTATAATTTGTATGTAAAGAAGTAAAGAAAATTACAATTGTGTTTATGTTGTAATTAGCAGATATGTATGACACTTGAAAAACTCACATAGTAAGGTTTACAAATTGTTATAGAGAGAATTATATTTGTATATTTAAAAACAAAATCATAATTTGTATTGCATTGTAATCAAACATTCATGGTTGCTCATGTTATAGTCTATAATATGTGCCTAGAGGGTGGACATCAAAATATTTTGGGATTGGTGGACTTGGGGGAGGGGCTCACCCTTTTAAATTTAGGAATGTTATAGCCTATAAAGATGCTCCCAAATCTCCTTTTAAATGTAATGCTACAGTGTAAGAGACAGAAATGTGCCACCGAAAACTCAATCAATGTTTAGGTTTTCATCCTATGTTCTTGCTTGGATAGGATGTCCTAAATAAATAAGTAAAATACTCCAATTTGGGTTTGATTTGTAGGTTTAGTTCTCTCACCTAAAACTCAATCAATGTTTAGGTTTTCATCCTAAATGCTTGGATAGGATGTCCTATATAAAGAAGTAAAATACTCTAATTTGGGTTTGATTTGTAGGTTTAGTTCTCTCTACTCTAGTGGTTTAGAGTTACATGCATGCATCTCTAACATATGGTTCTCTAGCCTCCATGACTACAAATTTTCCCTAATGTGCAAGGATTTTTTGTTTTGCTTTGCAAATTGATTGAAGATCAAACCTTCATATTAGAAAAAGGGTCCTAGTTTTGGGACAAATATTTTGCTAGTTAAACCACAATCCTAGATTATAACTCCATGATTGAAACATTTTGTGTTGCTTGTTGGGGTGTGGTTGCTATACTTCTTCAATTTTAGGTTGACTCTTGCTTAGATGATAATGGTAATTCTTTAGGCATGTTTTTGGTGTTAGAATTGGGAATGGATGGGTTGATTCATTCAACTTTTGCAAGGATCTAGGTGGATTTAGGCATCTCAAAAGGCCTATCAAATGAGATATGGCTAAAGGTGGAGTGTGTGAGGAAACAAATTCTAGACAATGAGAATATAGTGTTCATATGTAGAAAATACTACCAAGTAGGCCATGTTGGGGATTACCAAGTGGGTAATGAAAATTCTTTGAAAAGGCCAATTGGTGACTTGGTACCTACTTCTAGCATTTGTCCCTCCACCTTCTAAAGATGTTGATCAATCCTCTCCTATAGACTTGTCTAAGTCTCCTCTTGAAGATGGGTCAATTGAAGAATTTTGTTGTATGTGTACTCGTGCCAACTATGCCACCTCCATCTACCCTTGCTATGCAAATAATGTTCATTCCTCTTTGGTGGTAGTGGCCTTTCCTACAATGTGTTGAAATGAAACTAATGTAAATGGCAATAATGGTTATATGACCAATCTGGGTAAGCACTTGTCCTCTAATAAAATTGTGGGTGACTCAAAAATTGTCTCCCCCCTACATCCTACTCCTTCCCCTTATAGACTTGGTAATGATGCATGGCCATCAAGCTTGACCCAAGTAGAGGAATGGGGTGTTGGAGCTAATATTTTGATCTCCCTTTTCAACACCATCAATCAATCACTATCTAGTTTCCTATTTCATCTAATATGAGTAGGAGGATCTTACTATAGGTTTGGTTGATCTTAATAATAGGACGAGTACCACTTTGTGAAATATTCTGAGAATTGTTGTATTGCGGGGTCACCTTCGATAACCCTAGAGTGTTACTCAAATTTTCATCAGGCGGAGTGTTAAAGTTATTGGGCAGGATTGATGTGGTCAAGGGCCCATTAAATCTACTTCCACTATTGGTGCTACTCCTAAAATTGTAGCTATGTCCTTTAGGATACTATTGAAAAGCATGACTTTCATCAGCTTCATCTTGAGGTTCATTTTCATCTTGGTAAGGAAACGTTAGATTTCCAAAGTCATAGCTGAACTATCTTCTTGCTCATAAGTATTACTCTTGGCAACAGTTGGTGACTCAAAACACAAGTAACTATCCAATACTAACTTGGAGTCATATCCGATTGGAAATAACTCGTTCCCCTAGGCGGGGTGAGAGTCACACTGATCATTATGGTGCGTTGCAACTAGAAAAATATCCAACACAGTTTTGAACTGTGGACAGTCCACTTCTATATGAGAATTTGTATTGTGAATTCTACATCAATTATTCATAGTGAGTTCAGCTACATTCATGTTAGACGTAGACCTATCTTTGAAGGAATTAGCATTATCTAAGGGTGTGGATACTCCCCCGTTGTTTGGTCGTGTGTTTGAGGTCTAGGTGGTCTGGGAGCATTGTATGCTCGACCTTGAGAATTCTAATTGTTACTTTGAGAATAAAAGTTCTAATTTCTTAGTTGTGTAACCTATGGTTAATCTCTTAAGTTGAGTTGTTATTTTCTTAATCTCTTCTTTATCTTCCTAAGTCTTGACTGTCCTGAGTCTGCGTGAAGAAATAATTTCCATTGGGATGTATTTTTGTGATAGCTGGGCCAAGGTGTGGGACTAAAGCTTGACTATTTACAGGTTGAAAGAAACTATTCTGAGGAAATGTCCCATTCTAGACCGTTGGAAGAAAAGAGATAGGAGTCATTGTATGATTTAATGGAACTCCACTCATGCTCGGGATAGGATAGTTGTTCAATCCATTCCTGCCATTCATAGATGATCCACTTCTGAGGTGTTTCATTTCTAGATTCACACTTATGGCTTATGCATATGCTTCAATTAGGGTAGTAAGAGGATTTTCCCTCCATTTTACAAACATCGTAGTCAATGGATCAACTACCATTGTAATAAATGGAAACAATGGGAAAATTGTCTACCGCGTAAGGTGCTTGCAACCTAGAATAAGCCTTTTAGAATCTATCATTAAAAGTAGTTATAGGTTCACCATCAAACCTTTTAATCTAGACAAATTGATGATATAGCAAGGCTAGATCTACTAGCTTTATGAACCTAGCTAAGAACTAGTTTTCCATGTCTTCCCATGTCCTAATAGAATTATGGGGTAGGTTGATATACCATTGGTAAACTTCATCACTCTATGTGTAGGGAAACAACTTGCACACATCTTCATGTTGTATCCTAGCTCTAAAGCATGTATCTTTGAAGATACTTATATGTTCTTCCGCATCTTTGTGAAGATAGTACTTCAGACACAATTTATCCAGATTCTTGGAAGATCATTATATACAGCGAATTGAATAGGTGACTCTACATTAAAGAAAGTCATCGTTGTAGGCTGGGGTGGTATAACATCTATCGAGTTCTACAATACTGAATTTATAGGCCTTGACCCTTGGGTCCTAGATGATGTACGACCACTAAGTTCGACTAATGTCACACGAGGATCGCTAGACAAGGACTTAGTGACTCTATGGGACTCCAACTTCTTTCCTTTTACACAAAGAAGGCCCTCCTTCTAGCGCCACTTCTATTAACACGAATGTTGCACACACACACCAACAATCAGATAAATTCTCATAGAGTACCTTGAGATCCTACCTTTCTTGAAAGACTCCATAGAGAAACCTAAATCTAAGGCAAACTCGGCTTGATCCCAAGGCTCATTTATGTCAGGTCTTGACGCACTAGGTTCACTCAAGGTTCATTGTGATTTTGATGTTAAACAAGAGGGGCATATGTGTTGGAAAATATGTGCCTCATCTTTCTGGCTTGAATCTTTGTTTAAGGACTTGGTGGATCTACTTTGTTCTTTCTTACCATTATACCATTGGGAGCTTTTGAAGGTGGCGCGGTTGCATGATTTACCTCCTTACTGTGGAGGTCTTTTGTCTGCTCGGTAGTTGCACGGGGTTACCGCCTTACTGCGGGATCCTTTTAGTTAAGGTGCGGCTATGCGGTGTTACTGTTATACCGCAAAGTCCTTTACCTTCCCTAGTGGTGGCTCGATGATCCTTTGGCGGTTTGGTGAAGCGGTTACCTCCTTACCACGTGGCTTCTTTTGTTGTCTAGTGGTTGTGCGGTGACACCACCATATCACAGGACCTTTCAAGTCCTGGAGTGGTAGCACGGTGGCACCGCCATACCACACATCCCTGACAGTCGTGGAGCGGTGGCGCGGTGAATGGTGGCAGTTTGGCATTCGGGTGGTAACCGCCATACCGTCGGGGTCTTTCAGCCCTGACGCGGTAGCACGATGTAACCGCCATACTGCGAGGGTCTTCCTTCAAAGGCATGGTAGCACAGGGATTTGTGCTTGGCGGTTGGTTTGGGTGTTTACCGCCATACCGCGGGGAGCTCTTCGTTGGCTCACGGTAGCGCGGTGTATACCGCCTTACTACGGGCATCTGTTGAATGGCTAGTGATGGTGCGGTAGAAGGAGCTCAAGTTCTATTAACTATTTGGGTGATATTCAAAGTGATGGACAAATGGTGTGTCAACACGTGGCAAGATGTCATTCATTGATTTTACATCATTGTTGTAAATCAACGCTGATTGGCCGAAAGCTTTATTCTTTGGTAGCGATTAAATGTGGGGGTTGACAGAGTGCGGGTAAGTCTCAGTAATCCAATTCAATGTTGGGCGGCTCGATGCGTGTTGCAGGGTAGTGTTTCCAAAGATGAAGGAAGCTTGTCAGTGGGGTAATTAAATACCCTAATGGTTGTTGGTTGGATGTGAGGTTGATCGAGATGTGAGATCAGATTGTGTAGTGTGTGTGTTCAAGCGGTATGCTTATTGCATTGTAACCGTTAACAATGACACACAGAACTGAGAAGATGTGAACTTGAGTGGCCATGAGGCTGTGCTGGCTGAATGACTGGACTGGTGAGATGAAATGAATTTGCACTATATTTCGTGTGAGGACATTGTAACAATGTGAGGATTATGTATAATGGTGTTGCCTGTATTCTCCAAATGGACAAGATGTAAACTTCTGAAGAGCATAGCTCTGAGATTGTATTGTAATTGTTTTGTTGTTGATTAATACAATTGAGCTGAGTGTTTTGGAGGGTGGGAATTTTTACCTGAAAGGGTTTTCCCCACGTTAATTTGTGTGTTCATTAGTTTGTCTTCCATGTTGTTAGATTCTGTGAATTGAATCTGTGCTATGTGTTGAATTTGTTATTTGTCTGCATATACTTTTCTCAGAAGGATTAATGGGGAAACAACTATTCTTGTTTCCGTTTTATGGCATAGTAGTTGGTGTCTTTGAGGTGATTTGAAGAAATTAAAGTCACTAAGGCACTGTTGTTCTTAGATGTTTCATTCTAAGATGACCCGTTCAACCCCAACAAGTGGTATCAGAGCCTTCCTTTGGATGTTGGTTCTGGGTATTTCTCCTGTGAAAATTTCTTAGTTTGTCAAGCTTGAGGAGATCTGGAGGAATCATCTGATGATTTATCCTTTGGTAAGTAAAAATTCCTTGCTCTTTTTGAGTCAATAGGAAGCGTGAAAGACATTGAAGATGGAGAAATTAGAGTTGATCATATTGTAATGATGTGGTCTAAGGCTCCTGGTTGGCAGCGAATGATCCTGATGCAAGGGGTGTGAGTTTATGCTTATGGTTGTGTTACAGCAGAGCGTGGTTCATAATGGGTGTCTAGGTGAGGGGCTCCCTGATGGTATGGAGATGCTTGGGTTGTTATTCAGCCATTGGAGTATTGCACTTGTGTTGGGTGTTCTGACTTGGCATTGAAGGCGTTGTTCACTCTTACCCTGATTGCATAAAAGCTATGAAGTTGATCTCTGGGTGGTCTAAAAGCTCCTCACTAGCCTGGATCTCTCGTACGCTTGTGAATGAGTGTGGTTTTGGAATTGGTATAAAATGGGCCTGGAGTTCCTATATTACCTATATCTTGTACTAGTATGTTTCAGTTTCATGTTATTTGGCTCTGAAGGTTTTCTAATAGTTTTTCCTAAAATTCTATGATGCATATTCATGTTATTTTTCATTGTTCTGGTTAACCATGATGGTTATGTGCAGACTCTTGGGTCATCCAGATGAGCAGTGGATATGGATGTGCATGGGTGTTTTGGTAACATGGTGGTTTTGTAGGTTTTGCACGGTCAAGAAAAAAAAACTTGTGGTTATGTGGAACTATTGTTAAGCTATTCTCTAGATCCTGGCCTTTGGGGTGTGACTGGATGAGATAGTTGCAGTTCGACATGGTTTTGAGAAGGTGTGATGTCTTCTCTACATGGGAGTGTTGGTATGTGATTTTTCACTCAACATTCTTGTGGTGTTGCTTGCTAGTTTCCTAGACTATGGTGCTTGAGTTGTGGATGTGATTGGCAATCGAATCTATTTTTGATCTAGTGTTTGAGTCAAGTTGTCTACGTGGTTGTTCTCTTTGAGATCTCAGCTTTGCAGTTTCCAGTGTGATGATAGATTTGTAGGCTTTTTTGAGTGGACCTATGGGTTGAGCATGTTGTGGGTTGTCTTTACCTAAATGTTTTCTATGGGACAACTCAGAAGTGGACTGTCAATATCCATGAGATTGTTTCAGTGTTGATGCAAATCTGTTAGTTGGCCTTGTCTCTGGTCACTTATGCATTGGCATGGCTACTTTGAGATGAGAAGAAGGATAGCATTGAGTACCTGAATAGCCGGTTATGGGGACCTATAGCATGTGTATCACGATGTCATGGAGAGTTTGGTACACATTATAGTGTAAGCTTTTGACAATGATGGTGTGGTTTGCATGGTTTGGAGATCTTGGTGTTGTTTGGCATTGTTGTCAGATGGACATGTTGTCGATTGTACCTAGAGGTTTTTCAGATCAGCAGATGTTTGGTCATGATGCTTGGAAAGCTTGGTTGTCACGGCTCAGTGGGAGATTTAGCAATGACTGTGGATTCATCACTTGGTGGTGAATGATCTTCTTTGGTGTTGCAGATGTTTTTAGGAGGGATTCTTAGATCCTGTTGCTGCAGAAGAGTTCTTTCGCATTTGCAAGAACACTATTTGAGGATGTACAACATCCTGGAGCCTGGAGGACATTTGAGTCTTTGGTTGAGGTGTTGGTAGTGCTTGATAGGTGATGTTGGTTTAGAGGTTGTTTGCTTGATGTCATTTATACTCTTGCTTGAGCATTAGAGTTTTGGCATGTTGTGTTGCTCTTGAGACCATAGTTAGTCCACTTGAGGCATGGTATCTCCTAAGGGGGATGTGTAGATCATGATGTCATGATAAGTTCATGTTATCAGATGTTTGGAAATTTGAAAGTGGTCTGGTATTTCTTTGTGTTTGAGCACATTGGTCATATGCTTGAGAAATTATTGATAGTGCAGTAGTGCAGTTTGGTGTTTAGCATGAGATGATCGGTTGTTGGTGCTCATGGATACATGGAGAATGAGGTGAGGTTGTGATTCTCATAATATTTGAAAAGGTGTTGTTTTCGGCTGAAAGTCCAAGTAGCCTATACCTTAGTTGAATACGAGTTCAACATAGACCAGTGAGGAGATTGCTTTTGGATGAGTCATGGCGGCTCGTATATCCTGGAGGAGCATTTTTGTTTGTTTGTTTCCTCTCTTGGACTGCTCGGCGGTGAAGTTTATTTAGAGGTATTTTCCCATTATATCTTTTATATGTGTCATATGTTTTATCTTTCATAGATATGGATCTTGAATTGTTGTTTTAAGGTTCTGGAGGATTCATAGTGGAAGGTGGACAACATAGTTTATCTCCTTGAGCTTTTTGTGTTATATCATCTTCTGATGAGAATTGGTAGGAGATAGTTACATGGGCTAGTTTGATCTTCTTTGAGAGGCTTACATCCATGATTTGTTAAGTTTGAATGGTTGGGTGTTGTTATGGATTTTCCTTTGGGATGTGAAGGAGATCATACTTGACACAACTAGAATTTAGAGGTGTGTGTAGGAGGGCATGCTACAAGCGTTTGGTTTGCAGGTTTTGCATATCATTGTGGATGTTCCTTGGTACTACATGGTCATGTTTTTCTAATTTTTGTGATTGGTAGACTTGTTATGCTGTTGATCTTTAAGACTTGGCATTACCCATGCAGTGGGAATACCTGTATGTGTTTGGTCTTCTTTGACTGGTTGGCACATGGTGCTTGTATCTGTGGTTGATGGTTTGGTTGTGTTGTTTAGCATGATTTTACTAATGTGGATACCCTGAAGGTATGGGTGATTGGATGGAATAGCACGAGCTATGGGTGCTATTTTCAGTCACGTGGGTTGATTAGTTGGATGGGAGCAATCAGTTTACTGATTGATGTTCTAGCTGATGTTTTGTCTTGTTTCTGGAGAATGACTTCATCACTATGTTCACAATTGAGAGCTTTGAATTTGTTGTTGTATTGCTTATCTATGGCTGGTGAGCACGATGGAGTGGTGGTAATGTGTTGCCTTTGTCGTCTGTAGGATCTGATGCTTGTGTTCTTGAGATTGGTGCATATACGCCTTGGCTCATTCATTTAGTGGATGGTTGGAGCTATTGCTTGAGTTGGTGGACATCTTGGATGTCATTGCAGGTGTCTTGGTTGGAGCACGAAATCATTGTGTTAGTTTCTTGAGTTCGAGTTTGGAGGAAGCCAGTGAGTCTTCATCCAGTGGGAGATTGTTGGAAAATATGTGCCTCATCTTTCTAGCTTGAATCTTTGTTTAACGACTTGGTGGATCCACATTTTTATTGCTTTACCACTATACCATTGGAAGCTTTTGAAGGTGGCACGGTTGCACGTTTTACCTCCTTACTGTGGAGGTATTTTTCCTGCTTGGTGTTTGCGCAGGGTTACCGCCTTACCATGGGCTCCTTTTGGTTAAGGTGTGGTTATGCGGTGTTATCGCTATACCGCAACGTCCTTTACCTTCCCTAGCGGTGGTGCAATGATCCTTTGTCGATCTGGTGAAGTGGTTACCACCTTACCACTTGGCTTCTTTTGTTTTCTGGTGGTTGTGCAGTGACATCACCATACCACAGGACCTTGCAAGTACTGGAGTGGTAGCACGGTGGCACCACCATACCATGTGTCCCTGATAGTCGTGGAGCGATGGCACGGTGAATGGTGGTACTTTAGCATTCGAGCGCTTATCCCCATACCACGAAGGTCTTTCAACCCTGATGTAGTAGCATGGTGTAACCACCATACCGTGAGGGTCTTCCTTCAGAGGCATGATAGCACGGGGATTTGTGCTTGGCAGTTAGTTTGGTTGTTTATCGCCATACCACGAGGAGCTCTTTGTTGGCTCATGGTAGCACTATGTATACCGCCTTACCACAGGCGTATGTTGAATGGCTAGCGGTGGTGCGATAGAAGGAGCTCGGGTTTTGTTGACTATTTGGATGATAGTCAAAGCGATGGATGAATGGTGTGTCGACACGTGGCATGATGTCATTTGTTGATTTTACATCATTGTTGTAAATCAACGCTGATTGGTGGGTGAAGCCACAATAGTGGTTTACAATTCAAGCGAGGAAGGAGGAAGGAAAACTCACAAAAAATGACCCCAAGGCAAAAAAAGTGATTTTAGGGGTTCGTACAAACCTACTGGTTCGACCGAATGCCTTTGAATCTTGGCCACCAAAAAAAATAATGCATAGGAAAGGGGTTCAAGTGAACCTCTTTGAAGGGGTTCACTTGAACCCCTATGGGTTCGAACGAACCCCCTTATCCCTCATCCCCCATTTGAGACACAAAAAAAGGTAAATTTTGGCACTTCAGAGCTTGGGTTGAGGATGAAAATGGAGGAATCTTCACAAAACCAACTAGAATCAAGTAGTCCTTAGAACGAGCTATCCAACGAATATAATTTTAATATTTTTTGGTTCTATTATGTATGTGTTTTTTTAGTTTTATTAAACATAGGTTTTTCACTGAAAATCAAGCTCTCTATTCTACACATGGAAAAATAGCAGATTATCAAAATAAAATTTTAAAAAATACATTCGGGTTGGGTATTGATGTCCTTGATCCATTAAAAAAAAAAAAATTGAATTTCGATACATACAGAAAAAGTTATGTTGTATAAAGTCCGCCTATGTTTGAATTGCAATTGGTTTGACTTTGAAACTTGATTAAGGAAAAAATATTCAATAAAAAACTATGAGACCAAATGAGAGTGCTAGATATCATAGTTAGAAATCTAAATTCGAAAAAATTAGAATTTTATCCTTCATATAATTTTTTTTTATGTTGTATATGGTGAGCGTCACTTTTTAAAAATGTTGTTTTATGAAAAAAACCAGTTTTCGTGGGAGATGGAAAAAAAAGTACAATCTGATTCCAAAATTTTTGAAAATAATATTTTTAGAATCTACAGACAAAATTTGATGAGTTTTAGTTTGCATCATCTTCAAATTCCTCACGGTTTAGCTGCTATAGGTGCCCGAATATGAAGATTTAGTCAAAAATAATAATTTTAGTGTCTAGTTTGGCCAAAAATTGTAAACCACTATTGTGGGATCACCCTAGCCGAAAGCTTTACTCTTTGGTAGCGATTAAATGCGGGGGTTGACAAAGTGCACGTAAGTCTCTGTAATCCAATTCAATGTTGGGCGGCTCGATGCGTGTTGCAGGGTAGTGTTGCCAGAGATGAAGGAAGCTTGTCAGTGGGGTAATTAAATACCCTGATGGTTGCTGGTTGGACATGAGGTTGATCAAGATGTGAGATCAAATTGTGTAGTGTGTGTGTTCGAGCGATATGATTATTGCATTGTAACCATGAACACTGAGACACATAGAATTGAGAAGATGTGAACCTGAGTGGTCATGAGGCTGTATTGGCCAAAAGGCTAGCTGAACGAGTGGACTCATGAGATTAAATGAATCTACACTGTATCTCGTGTGAGGACATTATAACAATGCGAGGATTTTATATAATGGTGTTGTCTGTATTCTCCAGATGGACAAGATGTAAAATTCTGAAGAGCATAGCTCTGAGATTGTATTGTAACTGTTTTGTTGTTGATTAATACAATTGAGCTGAGTGTTTTGGAGGGTGGGGTTTTTTACCCAAATGGGTTTTCCCCACATAAATTTGTGTTTTCATTAGTTTGTCTTCCATGTTGTTAGATTTTGTGAATTGAATTTGTGCTATGTGTTGAATCTATTATTTGTCTACATATACTTTTCTTAGAAGGATTAATGGGGAAACAACTGTGCTTGTTTCCGCTTTATGGCATAGTAGTTGGTGTCTTTGAGGTGATTTGAAGAAATTAAAGTCACTAAGGCACTGTTGTTCTTAGATGTTTCATTCTAAGATGACCCGTTCAACCCCAACAATATGGTCATTAAGAATCAGCTAGTATCTGAAAGATAGAAATATAATCTAAGTCTGATCATTCAAATGTTACTTAATAACTTCATGAAATCAGAGAATTTGCAATAATATTTCATGAAACTCAAATAACTTGCATACATTCAAGTAGATTTAGAATTAAGCATTCAAAAACTTCATGCAATCAAAATATCTATAATAAAACTTCATGTATTTATCATTTTTTGGAACATTTTATGGAAAGATAAAGCATCTACTCTAAAATAAAGCATAAAAAATTACTGAAATGCAAAATTTCTTCTAGGTATTATCCATGCATGCCTCAAGAAATAACTAAACCAGAGAAAACCATTCCATACTTCACCAGATTTCTTCACAGGTATGCATAGAATGATGCAAGAGTTTAAAGAAAGGGTGATAATTTGTCAACGAATAGTGTCAATATGCACCCTTAAACGATGCAACACACAGTCTTGTCTAATAGAAACAAACAATCAACTATGTAAAATTTCATATCAGGAAATAGCTTTGAATTTGGCTATGATATTAGGTAACTTCTAATGAAACATACAAGTTTTTAGTTTGAAATGGAACAAAAGACAAGAAAAAGAATAAAACTTGGAAAAAGTTTTAATTCTCTGAAATCCATGAATTCTGAACTTAAAATAAAATAAAGCAACTAATGGCCTTTTATAGGAACAAGGCCCCAAATATTTTTAACTTTAATCTCATCAAAGAGAATCAGAGAAACAAATCAAAATGTAGCACATAGCGGGTGACAGTTGGCATAGAACTTTCTAAGTGAAGCCAAAGATATTTTGACTTTTCTTCAACAACAACCTTCAAACTTCAGGCTCTGAGTTGTGGGTACTTTCGCACAAGAAATGACGAATGCCATGTCAAGAAAATTTTTGGATTGCTTATGAGGTAGTTATTAGGGTCTTTTTGAAGGTATATAACCATACATTTCCCATGGAAGCCATAAAGAATGGAGAACTTGATGATATTCATTGAATGTTACAAAAAGGCTTATTGAGAGACCTCATGATGACAAATATATTTCACCTACTTTATATAAACTTGTAGCAGATAAGGACCTTTGGTCTCAATATGGACTTGTCGTAGATAAGGACTTTATACAAACTTGTAGTAGATAAGGACATTGCAGAAAATGGAGGTAAGAGTTACCAATGTTGCCAAATTTGGAAAGTTTCAAGGAGGTCATATTCATATCCCCATGATATAAACCTTGCATGTAATATCATTATGATAGATATGCCATAAGTTTGTTTCAAGTGTGAAAGCTATAATGAGAGTATTTAGGTATCTTTCATATCCTTAGATTTCTTTAGGAAAGAAAATACATTCGATGATGAGTGGTATTATGCAGAAAATAGATACAAATAATGATGGCTACATTAGATATGAAGAGTTCATATCAATGTTAAAAAAACTAGAACAAACTGGAACAAACACTCTAGTGATTCTTGCAAACAGTTTTTAAAGGACAACATGTGACAAATTATAGGGGTTTTGAAGCTTGTTGAAGCCATGGCATAATGGTCGCACATCGATACAAGTATAAAGATTATTAGAAAAGCTTAGTTTAGATTAGAAATGGCCTCTTTTATTTTGAGGGTTATATAACCACATGGGAAAGTTTTTTTTGATGATCAGGACTTCCTTAAAGCATTGATACACATATATGAATCCCATTGTGGGCCACTTTCTCAATGCATAATGAAACACATGAATTCTATTGAACATAATTGTAATTGAGGTATTGATGTGGATATCATGGTTGAAGTTTCATTTGAGACATGCTTTCAAATATCATGCTTCATACAGGGCATCCAACTCAATATACATAAAAATCCACCCTTACACCCCAATGTTCAAAACAAAAGGATACAAGGACTATGATCATGACCATAAGGGGTAAAGGCATAAGGGTAACTCATGAGTAAGATGCAAACAAAGGTTGTAGTCACCATGATAGAATAAGTATGAAAGTGAGAAGCTATATTTGCAAACTTCAAGTGAACTCATTATTCTTGATCACAATAATAGTCCAAATCATGCATCATCTTCAAGGCCAATAATAGTGGTTGCTGGCATAGTAACCAGGATGGATAGTCATATTTTTCTTGTCTAGAAATACAAAATAATGGATGTAAGTGTCCTATGAGCTTTTATGGGAGATGATGTCAACAATTGTGAAGATATGGATGAGTGCAAATAAAGAAGGCTTGTCAATGCTCAGACTGTAGTTGCAAAAAAAAACACATGGGGTAGTTATGAATGTAGTTGTGGAGATGACCTCTTGTATATAATAGACCATGATACTTGCATAAGCAAGAAAACAAGCAAAGGGGTGATCCCACAAAACTGGTTTACAATTGCAAAATTGTCCCCATGAAGAAAATTTTGGGTTTTGGGGGGTTCGAAAGAACATAGGGTCTGAAAAAACCCAAAGAGGGTTTGCTTGAACACCCTTTCGAGCGAACCCTATTAAATGATGGGTCCCTCACTTTTCACGTTTTCCAGAATTAAAAAAAGAGAAATTTTGAAAAAAGGGGGGTTTGCTCAAACCCCCCTTTGAGTGAATCCCCATTCGCTTGAAAGGTCAAGGGGGGTTCGCTCGAAGGGGGGTTCAAGCGTACCCCCCTTTTTCCCCCTTCTCCCCCTCTTGCACCAAATTTTTGTAAAAAAATTCCCTTCGAAGCTCGTGTTAAGGATGAAAATGGAGGATACTTCATAGACCCAACTGGATGAAGGTAGTCCTCAAAACAATCTATCCATAAAATACAATTTTAATATGTTTTGGTTTCATTATGTATTTTATTTTTTAGTTTGATTAAACATGGGTTTTTCACCGAAAATCAAGCTCTTTGTTCTGCACATGTGGAAAAGCAATAGCTTATTAAAATAAATTGAAAAATATTAGTGCACTAGATATTGATGTCCTTGATCCAACAAAAAAAAATAAAAATTGAATTTCGATGCATATAAAAAAGGTTATGCTTTAGCCAGTGAATCATGTCTAAATTGTAAAAGGTTTGACTTTGAAACTCAATTAAGAAAAAAAAATTCAATGAAATGCTATGAAACCTATTCCATTCACTAGATATTGTAGTTATGAATCTAAATTAAAAAAACATAGAATTTTATCCTTCATAGGAAAAAAAGTTATGTATTATCCAGTGACGTCATTCTTTAAAAATGGTGTTTACTATAAAAGTTATGCACTAGATATCGTAGTTATTGAGGCAGATACTTGGTCAGTTGATGACATTATTCTTCTCCAGAACTTTGTTGGTTTTAGGTTTGGCCTTTGCAATGGTTTTGCAGGCTTAGTTTGCATACTTACTATTTATAGTAAGTCATTTAGCCAGTGGGAGACCGGTGTTACTATTTATAGCAGAGCATCTGGACAAGACATGATTGTAGTGTTGATCCCAAAGTTCAGTTGGCACAATGAAATAAGGTGTATTGAATAAGTTCTAACATTTAATTATTATTAAAGGTGACTTTAATAATAATCAATATTATAAAGTTATATTTGCACTTTATGTCTAGTGGGGCCATGAGACATAAAAAGGGGGTCATCAATGATTATTTATTTGGGCACCAACTTTGAGTTGATTATTTAATTATGCTAAAGTGAAAATTTTATATTATTTTAAATGATCAAAAAGGAAAATTAGGGATCAACCTTCTTGTGAAAAGCATATAAGGATCCAAAGAGAGAATCGGCCTATCCATTGTGCATTTGATAATTTGTCTCTTATGATTTCTTTGGTGTTGTAGGAGAGAAACAAAGGGTTTTTGCATTTCCAGAGCTTTCAGACATTGGAGAACATTCATTCTTCATTTTTCTTGCTTTCTAAGGTTGTGCAACATCAACTAAAGTTTGCATATTATATTGGCTTCACCTAGAGGTCAACATTGGGCAGATTTGAGTTCTTTGAGGGGTTTTTGAGTAGATTCCATTGTGGAGGACAAAATTACTAGAGGTTACATTTTAGAACTATTGGCACACATACCAAGGCTGTATAGCTTCATAATTTCCAGTCGTACCATCTTCTATCCTAGGCATGTGAATGCTAGGTCAAATCGCCTAGGTTTTTGAGCCTTTTCCTTCACCATTTTGGGCGTCCATCTCAATAAGGGTTATTGGTGTGCTTTCCAAGGAGGAGAACATACTTTTTGCAATAGCTCATCCATTTGAAGGGTTCTATATTTCACTGCTAGAAAATTCCAAATTTATAGTATTGTAATTATCTTCATTTTTGGGTATGCTTTTTTTCTATGTAAAAGACAATAAAGAAAGTCTATTGAATATATATTTCATTTGAAGCTTTTGAGTTTCCAGTACCTTTGCATATTTCTTAGTTTCTTTTATTCTTGGCATTATTTTCAAGAAAATACAAAAATCCAAATATCATTCAAAAACACAAAAAAAGGCATAAAACCCAAGAACAATCAAAACACGAATTTAGAAGTCATTATTCAGAAGTACAAAAATACAATTGGGGAGAACTAGGGTTTTTGCATACCCCTTGTGCACTGATCACACGCCCCAAGTATAAAATCTCCCTAAGGCCAAAGTCACACTTCAAGGCCTTGGCATACAATGATCGTTCTTTCATGATAGTTAAGACCTCATCTAGTTGTCTCAAATAATCCTCCCAAGTCTTTCTATTTATGATAAAATCATCAAAGAATACCAAAAGAAACTTATGCAACTAGTTATTGAAGATGTGGTTCATGAGGGACTGAAATGTAGCAGGGGCATTCGTTAACCCAAATGGCATGACCAAGAACTCATAATGCCCATAGTGGCATCGAAAGGTTGTCTTGTGTATATCATGCTCTTTAACTCTGATCTGATGGTACCTTGAGTGAAGATCTATCTTGGAAAATTATACTGCACTATGTAGCTCATCCAATAGCTCATCAATCCTAGGTATTGGGTACCTGTTCATAATAGTTTTCTTGTTGAGAGCTCTATAGTTAATGCAAATCCGTATAGTTCCATCCTTCTTCTTCACCAAGACCATAAAAGAAGAAAATGGACTAGAACTTGGTCGTATATGCCCCATGTCTATAAATTCCTTGATTTCTTTCTCAATCTCATCCTTAAATTTCTTAGGATGATGATAGGGGATGGTGATGACTGGCTTGGCTCCCTCCTCCAACTCAATGGTATGCTCAAATCCTCTATCTAGTGGCTTCCTTGGAGGTATCTCCCCAAACACCTTGTCATGCTTCCCTAATAGCTCTTGAATGTCAATGTGATATGGATGATATGAATCAGGAGTCTCCTTAGTTGTGATCAAATACTCTGTTATCCATGCTACATCACCATGGAAAAAAATTATCTCCATCTATTTGGATGACACTATCTTTGGTGCCTCATTAGCCATGCCTCTAAGCACCACTCTCTTACCATCTGCTGCCCTAAACTTAAGCTCCATGGTCTGAAAGTTCTGTGAATATTTTCTCAATGAATGTAGCTATTGAATACCAAGAATGGCATTTATGTCACCTAAGTCCACCACATAGAAATCATTTGTAACTGTATAATTTCCCATTGTGATAGGAAACTAAGGAACCCTACGTGTGCATGACATATTGTATCCATCTTCCACCACATCATTAAAACCATCGAAGTCCTTTGTCGATAACCCCTGCTTCGCCACTAGGGCTACATCAATGAAGTTGTGGGTGGCCCCACTATCAATCAACATTATTATGTGTTGTCCTTGCAAAAATACTCTGACTCTAAAAGAATTAAATCTAGGGGGACCTGATATAGTAGTGATGGTGCCACTCTTGCCCTCTTCCTATGCTTTCTCCTCATCTGAGCTACTATCCTCATTGCCTTGTTTAATTTGAGGGTGATCCCACAAAGCTAGTTTACAATTTCTGAGAGGAACTGATTTTTGCTGAAATCACATATTTTTAGAAAATATAATGATTTAATCCTTTAAAAGTTCCATTTTAAGGATTCCAATTGAAGCGGGTTTGATCAAACCACCTTAGATCAAACCCCCTTGGATAGAACCTCACTAGTTTTAAACCATACCTATAAATGAGTCTCCTTTACACCTATCAAAATGTTGATAAAAAATCACTTTTGATTTACCTTTTGGGGGATCAAATGAATTCATTTAAAATTTATTTGAAATGATTAGGGTAGTCCTCAAAATGAGTTATCCCATGAATATAATTTTAATATGTTTTGGTATTATGTATGTTATTTTTTAGTTTTATTAAACATAGGTTTTTCACCGAAAATCAAGCTCTCTTTTTTGCACATGTGGAAAAATAGAAATTATCAAAATAATTTTTTAAAAAATATTTTTCGTGCTGGGTATTGATGTCCTTGATCCATGAAAAAAATAAAAAATTGAATTTCGATATATACATAAAAAATTATGTTGTATACAATCCGCCTATGTCTGAGTTGCAATTGGTTTGACTTTGAAACTCTATTAAAGAAAAAATATTCAATAAAAAACTATGAGACCAAATGAAAGTGCTAGATATCGTAGTTACAAATCTAAATTCAAAAAAATTATAATTTTATCCTTCATACAAATAAATTTATGTTGTATACGGTGAGCATCACTTTTTAAAAATGTTGTTTTCTGAAAAAAAACAAGTTTTTGTGGGAGATGGAAAAAGAAGTGCAATCTTATTCCAAAAAAATTGAAAAAAATATTTTTAGAATCTTCACACAAACTGTGATGAGACTCTAGTTTGCATCATCTTCAAATTCCTCATGGTTTAGTCGCTATAGGTGCTTGAATGTAAAGATTTAGTTATAAATAATAATTTCAGTGTCCAGTTTGGCCAAAAATTGTAAACCACTATTGTGGGATCACCCCTCACCATCCTCGCTGTTTGATACAAACTCAATGAAATTTTCCTTTACCCAAATAACGATGACCAGGCTCCCAGTGCTCCCTGCAATGATAGCATATATGCTTTCTTTTGCATCTTAGTGATCCTCTTCCTCTTGTTTGCTCCTCTTGGACCATTCCTTCTGAGCTGGTTTCTTTCCCTTGTCCTTCAATGAAGAAGAATTGTTATGCAGGTATTTGTTCTTCTAATTGCCTGAGAACTTGTTCTTATGATTACTAGAATCCATGTCTCTAGCTTTCTTGATTGCTTCCTGTAGTGAGGTAGGGTTGAGAGCTTTGACCCAACCTCTCAAGGGATCCATCAAACCATCCATGAATAGAACCAACAACCTTCTCTCTGAGATATTGGTTACTAGAAAAACCAACCTCTGGAAATCAACAATATAAGTGTCCAATGACCCCCACTATTTTAGTTGAGCTAACTCCTTGAAAAGGAGTTCAGGGTCCTTGACATTGAACCTCTCAATCAATCTTTCAATGAATTTTGCATAGGAGGTGATTTGGTCATGGCCCATTGTGACCAATCCATGATGCCACCATTCATGAGCAACTCCATCTAAATACATATGGTAGCATATTTAATTGCTTCATCTTCAGGCATAGGATTTAGCAGGAAATTAAGTATCAACTTTTTGCACCCAAGCTCATGCTAATGTCTTCCCTGATCCATCAAAGTAAGGTGAACTCAATTTTCCTACCTTCCTTCTGAGTTTATTGCGTTGCTCCTGGTTACCCCTGTCGGTTTCGTGTCTCATTCTTATATCCATATAATCCTAAAGAGAAATATCATGTTGAAAACTGGTCCAACATCAATCCAGTCCTATCTAAGTTGCTCAAGAACTCGATCAATGTGAGTTCATTATCTTCGTGTGGCTCCTCTCTGGTTGGGAAGACCGACATCATGGGTCTTGACCCTGCTTGTGTAGCGCACTGGTTAGGAGTTCTATTGTTGACTAAGTCTTTGTCCATTGTTGCCTCCATTAACATTGTTATTATTGTTGAGAATATTTCTTGTCATAAGCTCCATCATCTTTGTTAATCTCTGATTTTTTGTCCTTTGCTCATTTAGAAATTCAGTCATGAGTGCTTCACCAATTGGCTCTTCTCTTCTTTGTTCTTCCCAATTTGGATTGCTACCTCTTCTATCACCCATTGTGTCATATTGTGTATCTGCAATTTATTTCCCTTGTTGTGTTGCTTTATTACGAATATAGTACCTATGAGGACCCACCTCTAGTGGCTGCATATGATAACTCTAGACCCTCCAGGCTGACATAATCATAGCTTTGATACCACTGTAAAAACCCTTGCCAAATCTGATCTTTATTTATGTGTTTTTGCTGCTTGGGAATTTCGTCAAACAATTGTCTTGCAAACTACTTTCAGCTGATAAAACTATTTCTCTTTTGGTTTTTTTTACATATAATGAAATGATATGCATGAATTTGACTCAAACTACCTATGCCAATGATTGCAATTGAAAAGAGATATGCAAATGCAATATTTTTTGATTTTTTAATATCATATAATGACTGTAAATGAAGTGAAACTAATCAAATGCACAACTACAACAAATGGACATTTTTACAAATACTTGTCTTGCAACCCCAAACTCCAATAGATATTGAATATGCAAACTGATTACAATGTTGTGATAACTTCATCTTGATCGCCCTTCAAGATAGATGATTTACAATGTAAATGATCTAACATTACATGATACTATGCCATTACAAAATGTTGCTATGACAACGATATATTATGATGTTCAAATGCAACTACAATTGTTATAAATGACAGAAACTTAAGACAATGCAAATGCGATCTAAATACAAACTCCTATATTGAAAAAACAACCTGAATTGATGCCTCCATGATGATGAATTTGCCTAGCAATAGCGATTTTGAATAATGCCAATAAATTCCCAAAGTCGAGCTAACAGTGAGTTGTGCCCAGTCAAGGAAATCGTCCTCCAAAGATAAGAGAAATTGGCCTCGAAATCTGATTGTAATTGCTCTTCAAAGTTGTGCCAATGATGCCAAGGTAAGCACACCTTGCCCAGCTAAGAAATCGATTTCCAAATGATGAATTTGATTTGCCAATTTGACTGAAGAATTATCTCCAAGCTTCCAAAATCAAATACCTTCAACTGAAAATGATCTCCAAAAATTCAATACCTCTTTCTCCAAAAATCGATTTTCTTCTTCCTTCACAAATTTGGTCAAAGACCATTAACTTTGTCAATGATGCTCAAGTAGGAATTTTGAAGTAATCTCTACCACTATTCTCCAGCTAGGGTTGATATTTCACAACCAACCTGGTATCCTAGAGTCTTCAAACCCTCAGACAATGCAAGCAATCAAGCTTTCACCACACAGGTATGAAAATATAATAACTCAATGCCTAATCAAATGGCTTGCATTCATCTCCTTATAAAGAATTCTCAATCACCTTCAAGAAGCTTCTAAAAAATAATATTATTTTATTTTCAAAGTGACTTTATGATATATTATTTTAATTTTAATCATTTTATTAAATTAATTAAATATAAAGCTATCTTATGACATTAATTTATTGAGATAACTTTACAAATAATTAATTTAAATATTATTTCCTTATTTCTCCATTTAGGCTTCAAGAATAAATAAAGGCTAAATGATCTTCAGGTGGCTACTAAGAAGGGGACATTACATGCTACACATTTCATACAAATTTGAATTTAGGTCCACCTTAGTCAACCTGGTTAATTGTTGATGGTATTAAGGGATTCCTAGCTGACACAAAATGATGTTAATATAATGCTCCATGTAAGTAATGACTAATCATCATACTTTAGGAGTGAGAGTGATAGGGTGGGCAAAGGAAATTTTAGGTGATGTAATGGGAGTTGTATCTCAATCATTTTGTGCCATTATCAGAAGATCATATGATGTGTAGGAGAGTGTCTGAAGGAAGTTCAGATCAAGAGAAATTTGTGTAATTTGTATAGAAGACCTGCATATCATATCTTTGTAATAAGTATCCACCATATGTGTATAAAAAAATATACCACTCCATCCTATCATGCTGGTATAAATCAAAACTGCAATAAACCCACTGAAAAAATGAGAATACCAATCGTGTCTCCAAGAGCATATGATGATGGATATTCCAACACACACCAATCACCAATAATGAAGTAGTGGCTATGTTCACTCCGAACTATCCACACATATGATATTTTCCATGTATATCTTGAAAACTCTATACTCACCAATATAGGAAAGCCACACATCAATAATGAATGCACAAAAATCCAATGCACATCGCACCTTGGCTCACACAGCTAAATCTCAACACTCTCATGTGTATACCCCTCATGTCCAAATGCCTCCAAGATATTTGTATCAAGTCCTAATATTAAGATAGCCATCTCCAATAAGTAGTCATCTTTATAACGTGGTTGTGTTAAGTCATAAGGAGACTCGTAATGTTCCTCAAAAGTGATTTGATCTTCACTCAAATCCAATTCAGAATTGGCCTCATCTACCTATGTGTCTATAACACTACTCACTGGTTCAAGGCATGTAGGCATAATTTTATATGGTTCCATCATGATTGGGTTCTTCATTAAGCTCTACAAATGACATGTCCCATCAACCTAATAACTACCATCATGTGTATAATATGATTTTTTTGATTCATACAAATTTGATTGTTCTTTATGCTTGGCTGTCATAAGAGGCTTGTTCATGGCATACTCAACCTCTATAACATCTTCCTTTTGAAGAAGAAGGAACCTAAGATAGGCTTCACATTGTCATCTTGCTAGATCCAAATGTTTTACGTGTTCTTTGATTTGTTGTAGGTGTTATCTTGCATGGGCAACCACAAACTTAGCCTTCTTGGCTCTTGGTATCCACTCTTCATTCATTCCTTTAGACTACCTTACTTCTTCCTTCTCTATGTTATCTTTGGAATCCTCAAAAACTTCTTCATTGCTAGGTCATTCCCATGTAATAAGACATGGTAATGTCTGAAAAATATCTTCATCTTGGATGCTATGATATTCAAAATCAAGTTTCTTTCACTTTAGACTTGTCATCTCACACTTAAATGGAGATAGAAAGTTGCTTCCCAAACACTGAAAATTAGACCCTTTGTTAAGTATCTTTGTACTGCTTTCAAATTCCTCCACCCATGAAGATATCTCTTCATCAACTATTGGTTCAAAGGTCTGAAATTCGCATGTCTATCATCTACAACTGTCACAAGGCTGCAAGGTAATTCTTTGTCCCCGTCATTGGTGACTCCTTGAATATCATGCACCTCTTCTAGTTTTGGAAACTCACCAAGCATAGCATCAATCTCATGGTTGCACCTTGTTCTTTCACAAGAAATTTGACCCTCACAACTCACAAATTCATCCCTGTGAAGCTCTTCAATCCCTTCATAAATTTGTTCGAGTTTCATACCTCTTGCATTGTCTTTTTTCTCTTGAGAGGTGGCTGCAACACAACTTATTTTCTGTTTTGTAAATTGAGTAATGAGCCCTACTCAATTGAAAGAAAAGATCAACAATCTCCCTATCTTTGTCTTCCACCAACTTGACAGCCATGTCTCTATCCCCAAGTAATTGTAAATAGTCATCTTTCATTAATTCCAATGCTTCTTTGATGGAGTGCAAGTGTGTATGAGTATTACCATTTACCAATCCTTTTTGTATCTCATCAATTTGGGCTGTCCAAATGAGGTCTTCAATGTGTTTATGAGTATTATCCATCCTTGATAACACTTTCACTACCTTTTCTTCCTTTACCATAAGGTGATTTTCCAAATCTTCCAATACAAAAGGCCTTTGTTCCCAATCATCAAAGTGACCTTGGCTGCCATGTACTAAATTTTATGATATTTCTTCATGTGTAGAAAGTTTTTCAACATTAGAATCAACCATCTCACTTGTAGATGCATTACAATCTTCAACCTTAAATGATTGGACATATTTGTGATCAAACAAGGGCCTACTGTTAGAATCCATACCTTTATTGGAGTTATCAATGTTCATCTTCAAGCTAACATACTCTATGTCAAGGGAACTCATGTTCACCTCTTTTGTAGATGCCTCATGTGATTCTTCTTGTAAGGATGATGATTTCACAGTAGAATCATTACAAAATCCTTTCCTTTTATCCTTATATACTACATCGACATGTTTCTCAAACTGCTTATGAAGATTTTTGCAAACCTCCCTTGTAATTTTTCTATCCTCTTCTTGTGCAAATAGGTCATGAACTCGTTTACTTGTAGGTGTAGATGAGACAATGAAGTTCTTTGACTTTCTTGAAAGCGAATCTGCAAGATGCTACGAATCACGATTTATCTTTTGTTGTGTTTGAGAAAAATCATGATTTATCTTTTGTTGTAACTATTGAGCAAGGTCTTTTAATAATTTCTCCAAGCTAGGCTTATTTTCCTTTGTTGGTGAGGAAGGAAAGTAGGTAACAATATTCCATTCTAAACTCTAGCCATTGATATAAGTTGTAGCTAAAGAAAACTGATTTATACCTTAAGATTGGTAGGATATTGGCTCTCATACCACTATAATGTTCCCGCTCATATTGAATGATAATATTCTCAATATCTTAATTTGACACATGTTCCATTTTGTCAAACGAATTGTATTTCATATTCTTGAACTCAGTTTTGAAAAAGTATTAAGTATTTGCATAAATTCAGATTGAAATCTCATACATGGCAACAACACAATCATAGGATCTTTCCAAGCATATTTCATATAAGTGGTAATTGCAGTTACAGTCCCGATTAGCTCATATATTGTGAAGTACCAACAATATCATTCCAAATAATGAACAACTAATATTGACTCAAAATAAATATATGGTCTGAGATATTAAACATGAGAATAAGACCACTTACAACTTCATAAAGGATTAGGGGAAAGGACCCAGTAGTTGAGCATGTTCTAATAGTTTTGATAGTAGTTGTTAATATAATGTCCAATAGTTGTTAATATAATGTCCAATAATTGTTTATATAATGCCCAATAATTGTGACATAAGTACCCTAACTTGAACAAAATGTATCCCTTAGATCTAAAAAACAACCAATCATGTGATGCCACATCAACGCTCAACTACTCATGATGTGAATGCACAAGTATTGGTAGCACTTTTTTTTGGACCTTTTTGGACACCTTGACAAAAAGCATGCTGATGTGGCCTTGAAACGAAAGTTATAAGCATGGGACTTGCCATGTAAGCTGCTGTAAACAATTTGAAGTGATTTGAAATTTCCACGTTGGATTTTGGGAAGCGCGAAGTTAGGGTGCACAACTACTGGATCCTTTCCCCTATTACAATCTGAAACTACAAACATTTTCCATAATAAACTCTAACCTGGTTATGATGTGCTTGGGAATACTTCAGCAACCATGAGTCACCAACCAGGGACCCCCATGCAACCTGCCAAAGCTCCTGATTCTCCTAAGGTTGACTTGCTGGCTGCCACAATTCTCCAAGTCAACTTCCAAATAAGGTTCCTTTGTACGACGCTAATGTGGTAAGATATTAATTGTTGCAGAAAGTATAAATTACCATCAACCCTTTGCATACGATATTATAGCGCATAGATTACAATCGACCCCCTTGGCATACGATATCATAGCGCTTCTCCAATATATGCACCACTGATTTTAATAATGGCCACGACTCCTGTCTTGGAATCTATGTATCTAGCAATATATTTTGTGAAGGAATTGCCTGATATATTCACCAATATAATAATTCCATGCAAGGAAATACATGCCGGATAAAATAGCTTCGATGACTTCAAAGGTAGTGAGATGGCATAAAAGAGATTAGTGGATATTAGGTCTAGAACTCAACTCCACGTCAGACCTTTGAAATGGTTGCCTCTAACTTCTCAATGATTATTCACGATTTCATAAAGTGCCATAGCAGGTATCTGCATTCCATGAAATGACCAATGTCATTAATCTTCCCTAGCCTGTCTTTGAACACCATAAATTAATGGCGGCTTGATCTCGTCGCTTTGCCAAACATAAATTTTGAATATTTATCTATGTTCATAATTCACTTGATTCTCCTTCTTAAATCACTTCTGTCACCTTACATTAGTTTTGACTCTGCCAACGTGGGGCTTTATTTTTCCCTTTCTTCACTATAGAGGATTTAAATAATAAATCAAGCACCCTCCAGGTATAAAGATATGCAGTAGAACAAATCTGGGAGTCCCAATGAATGAACAATTGTAAGATGATGCAAATGGCCACACCGGGGTCTCCGTCGAAGCATGACCTCCAAACTCTGAGAGTTTTTGTTCTCAACCTCTTCAATGGAAAATCCAAACAATATTCAATTTTTTATGATGATTATTCTGTCTGCCCAAGGCCCTTATATCTCCGTCAACTTTCAATTGATTCAACTGAATTATTATTCTATTAAAGACTTTATAAAGGATATGATATTTATTAATAATTGAATAAATTCATATTAATTAATTAATTAATTAAAAGGTCTTTTAAGGCAAATAAAGACCATTTTAATATTTAAATAATTAATCTAATTTCTTCTTGGGCTTATTAAAAAGTGGGGACATCACAGAGACCATTCATGATGGAAAGAATAATTGTTATAAGATAAAGAAGGATAGAAAGGAATATGTGTTAAATCTTGAAGGATAAGGATGAGGAGGTTGAGAAAACAAATAGAGTTTGTATAGTAATTGGAAAGTAGCTCTTGAAGGATTTCAAAAGGGAGAAGGTATGTTTTTGCCTTCCTACCTAAACTTGTATAGGATAGAGAAGGAAGAAGTTCCCATGGAAATTCAAGAAATTATGAGTTCACAAAGTGATTGAGGAAGGATTTGCTTGGTGGGTTATCTCTAGTGAGAAGCATAAGTCATTACATGGATGTGATCTGGGTGCTAGCCTACTAAACAAGGCACCATACAAAATGACAACCATGGAGAATGAAGAGGTGAAATGACAAGTGCAAGAGTTGTTGGATAAGGGGTTGATCAGAGAGAGTCTTAGTTCATGTGTTATACTTGTACTAGAACTCAAGAAGGATGGAGAGTGGAGAATGTGCACTAATTGAGGGGCTATAAACAAGATCACCATTAATTACATGTTCCCATTACCACAAATGGACTTAATGGATCATTTGAGTGGAGAAAAGTACTTCACTAAAATTGAGTTGAAGAGTGGGTATCACCAAACTAAAATTAGAGAGGGTGATGAACGAAAGACAAAATTCAAGACCAAGAATGAATTATATGAGTGGGTAGTGATGCCATTTGGGTTGACAAATGAACCCAAAATTTTCATGAGACTGATGAATGAGGTACTAAAACCTTTCCTTGGCAGATTTGTTATTGTTTATTTGGATGATATCCTAGTGTTTAGTAAAACCAAGGAGGAGCACTTAGAGCATATTAGTACAATGTTGTAGAGATTGGAAGAAGAAAAGTTGCTTGTGAATTTGAAGAAGTGTGGTTTTATGTAGAAATAACTAGTATATTGTAATCCCCTTCCTAAGCAATTGGCTGTTGGAGACAATTAGCCTGTTATCCGGGTTCTCGTAGGCTAATGTGGTTTGGTTAGGGGAATCCACAGATCTTGGAGATCATTTTGTTCAACCCATTTGGAATTTTTTGTGTGGTGCAGTAGTTTAGTGCATCAGGATATTCCTATGACACTTTTTGTAGTGTTTTTCAGACACCTGGTCTAATTTTACTATTTTTAGTAAGTCACATCCTTACCACCGAATTGGTTCCTCCACATCGGTTTTTCATTGGCATGGTCAGTTACAACATTTAATGATTATTTGGTGCTATTTAATAGTCAAGGGAATTGTTTTAAATAATGTTACTGACTCTTTATTTGGAACAAGATAAAACTTCACACTGTTCTAACTAAATCAAGCTTTGTTGTGAAGCATGCCATGCAACTAAAGTCATAAAGCAAGTGTTCTGTGAGATTTTCTATGCTAGTTTAGTTTCGAGAAACATGCTCCAAGGTTGGATGATATCTATTGATAGAGACATTTACTGGCTGGATATTTGGTTAACCGTTAGACAATCTGCAGTTAAAATCTCAAATTTAAGGAGGCAGTTTTGGTTACCATTTTCACTTGAAAGGCCATGAGTTATTTGGAAAAGGAACAAAATTAGTTTCCATGGCAAGATGCAAAGGTCAGCCACCTTTGATGTAAAACTCATTTTACCTTTTTTTGGTAAAGATTACAATTCAAATGCATATTGAAGAAGATTTAAGAAGGTATATGTTTGGAATAGATATGGAATTAATGAAAGAAGTAATGTTGGAGGCCAAGGCCCTTACAATCAGGATGAATACGGTATCAAGGGAAGAGATTAAGATAAAAGTCCGCCCTTGAGAAGACATGTAAGAAGACACATTGGTGTCAGAGATTGGATCACTGAGAGTAAAGAAGAATTCACATTCAGCCACTAATGGAGCATTTGGGTACCTTAAGCGTGTGATTCAGATGGTGATAATTATACTCTTTTCAGGTTGGATAGGATGACCATCCTCCTTCACTGTGTAAAATGTTTCTCCTGCTTAAGTAGTTTCTAACCAGAGGAAAATTAAGAGTTTCCTGTTGCTGAGGCTGAATCAAATTCATACAAACTAATATACACTGATATTCCAGACATGCAGGAAATGAAGATGGATGCAATCCAACCTGATTACATTGACCTTTCATAATGATAGACAACTTGGAGTCTTTGTTCATGATGTCAAAATAGCTTTTAATGTTTTGTTCTAGGGCCATATTTCAAATATCAGCATCATTTTTTATTTTAATTTTTTTTTCTTAATTTAAAGAAGTCTTCACATACGCACCGTTCTACCAATCCTTACTAAGTATGTTATTTTCCAAAATTTCAAGAAAACAAAGAAATTATCTTAATGTCTATTTCTTTGCTTTTTGTCTTTTCTAACCCTCAAACAATTTCTTCTTCAACCCATCAATGGTTGTGCTAATACATCTATGTAATATATAGTTTAAAAATTTAAACATACCAAATTGTTATTTTGGACAGCAGGCCAGTTGACCTTATTAATCAACAATACAGAAACACATTAAATTCCAACAAACAATGCTAAAATTTCCAGGTTCCAACAAGCTGATCTTAGCCAGGAGTCCAGGCAAAATACATATATAGCTCTGCAACACGGTTGATAGCTCAGTATATCATACCTGACATACTTGCAAAATCATCATCTATATTTCCATCATCTGCTTCTTCCTCAAAACTGTTGGCTATGGTACCAGCTATGTCCTCCAAAAAGTACTCGAGAATTTTTCTTTTAGGTAAGGCCCTTCCTGCATTTGACTGATGTCTAATTGGCATTATCAAGTGAATGCAGCTGGGGAGGAAGTAAAAAATCTTCCATTAAGAGGAAATTACTCAGCAAAAAATAACATAAAAACTTAACCATGAATATTATTTATCCCATTTTGTATAGACGGTGGCCACCAATCAGATTACAAGATTATTGTGAATATGACCTAAACCATGAGAGGAAATAGTGAGGGCACTCTTGAATCAATCTTAGTTATATCATATATGGTAATTTGTTTTCCATTTAGTCTAGAAATAAAATTTATAAATGTGTTCCATTTTGTTACAATTTCTTCAATTGGAGCATGTACAATTATCTTGTTTTCCTTCAAACTTAGAAATAAAAGAATTAGATTCATTTGTTAAAGCTTAAAATGTACCTGATAATAGAGTTCTATTGCTTCATGACTGTATGCATGGTGTTCATCCCAAATCAACTGAGGTGCATCTTTTCCAAACAAGTGTGTAAGCTAAGGACAAGGCAACATGTAAACTATTCACATGTTTGTGGGCAACATGAATAGCATAAAGTAAATGTGCAGGCCAAGAAAAATGATTTTGCAAGGATATCATATCAAGATGTAATACAAATGTGTCAGTCTCGCAAAAGTCCTTAATAAAGTCACTAGACATAACCTCCCCATAAAGGAAGATAATTGGGGAGTGAAGTATACCAGATTCATCCAACCTAGGCTTCCTTACTCCAGTTAGCTCTTTATACATGGCCTTTCCCAGCTTCAAACTTCTACTGTCTAATGCAGAAGCAAGAGCCTGTGAAATCCCAGAAAGGATATCATATTAGACCTTGGGGTATATAACCTTAAACCAATTGAATTAAAGATAAATTCTAACGTCTTTTCAATCTGGACTTCCCAACCTCTGCTGTAAATAATGCTTCTGATGCTTGAAGCTTACGATTGTCTATCTCTGCCTGCTTTGCATTAACTTGTTCCTCTAACTTTTTGAGTTCATCATTAGACATACAGTGTTCAAGGACCTGCTTTGGAAAACCTCCCTGCTTCTGCCAATAATTCTAAAGCAAGAGCAGCTTTTGCCCCTCATGAATAGGCCTAATTAAATAGTTACACATGTAAACGGGTAAGGGTCTAGGATGTAAATAAAACCATATGAATTAGTGTCTTTTTCTGTGTTTTCTGTGTTTTGTTGTTGTTTGGTCGTTGTTGTTTTGCTGACGGTTAACTTTTGGCTGTTGTTGATGTTCCAATGTCTTTCTTTTTGAGCAGCTTTCCCTCTTTTATGTTGTAAAGGGTTTCAGGTCCCTTCAAAACCTGTTTTTCCAATATAATCAAAACAATTTTAGATCTCAAAGGATAAAGACAATACATTTTCTTGTTTTGCCTTTGATTTTTATTTTTTTTTGTTTTTTGTGATTTTTTATTTTTTTACAATTTATTTAAAGATAAAAACACACATATAAATAATATAAAAGATAATTCCTAAGGATTGATTTGGATTTTATGTCCCCTTTTAGTATCAAGTGGGGAATGTGTTTTTTTTAACACTCAAATGTGCCAAACACATGAACAAGCTTACTCAAGTGGTTTTATCAATCCTTGTAGGTAGTAGGCACAAGACACCAAGAAAAGATGGCCAAAAAGTTATAACTAGGCTTCAAAAGCTCAACTGGGGGTATCCTCTATACATCACAAGAGTATGTGAGGCCTAATCCATGGATGGAATATTGTCAAATAGTTGGGAGCAAAGGGTAACCCACTCTCCACCTTCACTTCTTTAAGTTATAAACTTATTAAAGGCTTAGCCTAGATTGATAATATTCCACTTCCAAGAGGTGTGTTTCAATTCACCCTTGCTCTTTATACTCTGTCAAATTAAGGGAGTTGAGGTCATCCCCTAAGGTGATGAAATCCCTATGTAGGCCCCCTAAAAAGGAAACAAGATCACATATTTTTTATCCTCAAGATCACACTAGGGTGCAAGAGGAGAGCATATGTAAGTAGGTCTTGAGGATTAAAATATAGCAGTCTATTTTAGATCCCAAATCCAAATGTGAAAGATTAATTTGAGACTCAATTTCCATTGTGGGAAAACACACCAAGAAATATTTCTAAAGAAAAGATAACAAAAAAGATAAATAAAAGATGATTACTTTACAATTTAAAGGGAAAGAGTGATTAGAATGAAGGTACCCAGTGTCCAACACTAAATTTGAAAATAAAATTTGATCCTATGCGGAGAGCTCCAAAGTAGTTTTTCTACCCTTTTGAATTTTAGAAGATCTAATATCTACACACAAAGATCAACAACACACAATCCTAGAACAATACTAATAAATTAGATATGGGGTTAGATATTGGTCAAATCTAGATCAAAGATGTGAGAATTCCAAATGTATGCAAATTGACAATCAATTAAACTTAATTGCCAATTTCTCAATAACTAGTGATCAGATGTGTAGAAAATTTGATCAAATGCTTTGTAGATCACTTCAAAAGTGAATAAAATTAGCTTAGAAGTATAGTAAGTTGCATTTAAGAAGCACGTAAAATTTGATTAGAAGTGTGGGAACTTTCCTTAGAAGCATAGGAAAATAGATCAAAAGCATTGTAGGTCGCCTTAGAAATGTAGTAGAATAGCTCAAAAGCATGAAAAATCCCTTCGGCAGCACAATAGAATAGATTGAAAGTGCTACATGTAACCTCAAAAGCATATGTATGTAACTTATTTACGAAAAATATATCCAAAAGTCAAATACTACATACATATCAAATGTGCCTTGTGTCACCTCAAATGTGTGGTAACTTAGCTCAGATGCATCCCAAATTAGCTTAAAAATGCCTTAGATTGTCTCAAATAAATTAAATGTGTGCCTCTACACTTGTAACCTTCAAAAATATGAATTTAAATCTAGGATGTGGGTCCCATTGGGCATTGCCAAAATGTGGATGTTGAATGGCAATGTGAATTATGAAAAATATGAACAATAAAACAAAAGTACCAAATCCACACTCAACAATCACTCAATAAAACTTAAGGTCTATGCATAAAATCAAATAAATAATACTACTATAACAAAGACCTTGATTTGCTCCATTGTTTCTTTGATAGTAGCTTGAAAGCTTGGTATGTGAGTTTCTCTTCAAAATAACATAACTGTGGTAGCACAATGATAGTATGATAGCCAAGATAATTATATTTGCTCAAAGATAATTGATAGACAATGATATAGATAGCAGCTTAAGATAGTGTTGTTCTATATCTTGATAATGATAATTATTTTGCTTGATAATGCTAGCTAATGATACAAGATGGTGCTTTAGATCTCATGATATGAAAATTATGCTCTAAAGGATAATGTGTGGATGAAGGATTTTAGTTATATGCTCCACTTGATATTTGATCAATGGTGGAGATTAATTAGAAGAATCAATGGATAGGAAAATTTGAGATAGGGTTGGAGCTATAATTAGTAAATAGATAAGATTAAAATAGTTGAAAGAATTAAATAAATAAATTTTATTTAATGCATAACCATGGCTAGATAAATAAATAAAATATTTATTTTATTTATTTTAGAGGGAAATATTTAATTTTAAATTTATTTGATTATTGAGAGGAGTGTTAACTAATTAAATAATTTTAAAAAATTATTTAATTATAGAGGACCAAAATTAATGTTGGATGGAAAATGGTAAATTAATTAAATAATTAAAAAATATTTAATTAATATAGATATAAAGAAAAATAGAGAATTAAATAATTAAATTTAATATTTAATTATTATAGATGAAAAGATGAAATACTAGCTTAATTAAATAATTAAAATATATTTAATTAATATAGATAGAAGAATTGATGAGACAATGCTAAAATAAAAAGATAGAAATGCATTAGTCATTTTTAGGTGTCTACAAAGATTTCTAGGTCACTTTTCATCCTTGGGTAGGGTTTTGAGGTTTCTCATTTTGTTATTCCTTTCCTTCATCCCTTGCTTCACCACTCCCTTAATCCCTTTTATAGAACATTATGTTTCCCCTTGCTTTGGTATCATTTTCTTCATATCTTTGATCACTTGTTCCTTGTGCATTGGACCTTCAGGCTTTCTCATGTTGTCATGCCTTACCTTGAACCCTTGCTTTCCCATTTCCCTCACATTTTATAATTTCACACTTTATTTTATTAACATCCCTTTCTCAATTCTTTGCACCTCCACTCCCATATCATTTGTGTCCCATGAGCTTTTAGAGCTCGATTTTCCTTTAGTTTGCATCCCTTGAATGAATTGGTCACCTTGATCCTCTAATAACTATGGCATTAGATATCCCCAAGTCCCATTTTATACTATATTATGAGGTCTCAACTATTCTCTACCAATATACCTAAAGGTTATCAAGTATTCCAAAACCGTTAACCCCACCACCCTGATGAACTTAGATTTTTTATTTTCCTCATCACCTACATTGGGTATCACCAAATTGAAATCCTCTCTCCTTATATCATGTATATTTGAATATGTATCCTTGCTTCTTCCTTCACTAGGTATCTCTAAAACTTGATCCATACTCCTTCCTACATCAAATATCTCTAAATCCCAATCCCGAGTCTTTCTTGTATAAAGTATATGTGAATCTAGATCCCCACTCCTTCCTACATTGGGTATACTTGAATCCTAATCCAAGTTCCTTCTTGCATTGAGTATATCCAAACCTTGATCCCCACTCCTTATCATGGTTCCCTCTTTCAAACCTTTGGGGTTTTCCTCACCAACCTTCCTTCTTGCAAAATTATTTCCAAGAATTCCATTTCTCAATTCTTTGGAACTATTCCTCCACCCTAAGTCCATAGATCTATGATTCCTCTTGCATCATGGCATCCCTACATCTCATTCTCTAAGCCCATAAATCCAAACCTTCAAACATCTTAACGCTAATGTACTATGTGAAAAATCATCTAAGTGACATCTTTAGTCCAATTTTTGATGTTGCTCTTGCAATTGCACCATTCAACATGTGAATTCCCAAACCTTTGTTGTTTGAACTAAAAACCCCACCTAACATCCTATACAACCTAGGATACCATTAATGGCCTTGAATGAATGTGATAACAATAAGGAAGAATTTCAAATGCTCATCAACATGTGTGGGCCCCTTAAAGATGTGATTTATGTACAGATGTAGATGGTTGCTAATTTAGAAGGCATGATTTAATGTAAGAAACCATATGAAGATGTTGCTAGCAGGCATGGATTACCTATACACTTGAAAATGATCCTTGCCCGCCCTCCAAAAACACTTGAGGTGGATTTGGGCTTGAGATTTTTAGCCCCAAGCTAGGCCTTCTATCTCTATATCATTCAAGCAACTTCATCAATTTTAGATCTTTTGTCATTTTATCAAAAAAAGGTCTAATTTATCATAGTTTGCGCACTTATTTTTATCTATTAGATTTGATGATGAAAACCCTTAGATCTTGGAGATCAAAGGATGAAACCCCTTCATCTTTTGAAGGCAATTTTAGCTAGGAATAGTATTTGTGTTGAAGATTGCAATTTACAATTTAAAATATAATAATATATTTGAATGAAATATTTAGTTTCAACCTATGTGTCAAATTATTTATTATATATGCAATCTATTGTCAAATATTTTAGCTATAGTTCATCATAATTTTACATCTTTTTTGTAGCCATTTATTATGGTTTTACTCTTTATGGCCCATTTTTTCTTTTCCTGCATATCTTCAAGATACCTAATTCTATTCTCCCATAGCCTTTCGATCTCCATTTTCCCTTCCATTTCTACATACCCCTATCCTTTTATTCATCCATTTTTCTATATTTTTGTCGTTTTCCTCTTCCCATTTCCTAAGGTTTTATCCATTACCAATAGTTTTTGCATGTTTATACTCTTCCTAGTCGTTATATCCTCTTATTTCTACTGCTATTACTTGATTACACTTGATTTGTAGAATTTTGTGTGTATGGATTTGTGTTGGAGACCCACAAGGGGGCTAACTTAGGGAGGCTCCCCTTTAACACTCTTTGTTGAAAGTTTTTCCCTTTTGCAAATATTTTTGTGTAGATGTTCCATAGGTGGTCATAATAAAAACTAATTACATGTGATGGATCTTCTAGAAAAGAAAAAAAAAATCCTTTAGGACCCAATAAACATAGGCACTTCTTGAAAGAAACAAGCTTACCCCTCTGCCACAAAAACTCACAAGATCTCCATTCTTTCTCAAAAATTGTATCTTTTGGTTTTAAGCATTTCAATCTTTTGCATCTTTAACTTCTACCAATCATAGCTACCTCAAATTAGAGTTTTCAATTTTAGTGTATTTTGCTTGATTTTATAGTCTTGTTTCTATCATTTAACTATCTAATTTTTTTAGTTTGAAGAAAAATGGTAAGTATTTCTAGAACTATGGGAACATTTGGAATTTTCACTCTAAATTTGACAAAAAATAGGAGATAGAATCATGAGTGCCCCTTAAAAGGAACAAGCTAACCCCTTTGGTGCAAACCAACTCTAATAGTGCCCAAATTTCTTTGGCAATATCCTAAGTAATTCAATTTCATATAATCTATTTCTCCAATTTCATGTCTTTTATCTAGATTCAATGCCAAGTCATTAATGACTTAATTACTTCAGATTATGACTCTTCATTCACTTTACAAAAATCCTTTTGTTTTATCTAATTTAAAATACACTTACAAAAGATTAAATTTATTTTCATTTAGACATACATGAATAAAGTAGTTAATTTAACCATATTATGCATATAATTGTGATATTTTTTTAATCCTATGGATGTCTCCCTCTATGTTTTCCTAAAATTCTTATGGTCTTGATCTTTTTGAGTTCAAACTTATTGTCACTCCAAACACTTATGAAAGACTTTGCTTATCTCTCTCTCAACCTTCTTCAAACCCTCGTCTCATTAGTATCAATTTAGGAATTTCATTATGCAGAATTTTGTAATACCATGAATGAGTTATTGCAATGCAATATAAATTGTGATTTTGTTTTATGGACATATGTTTTTTTTTCTCTAACATCAATCTAGAAACTTCAATTCGTTAGTTTTTCAAGTGTCATGCATATCTACTTATTATAACATAAACATATTTTTTTACTACCATAAATTATAATAGTTTATTTCTAATTAAAATCAAACATATTGAAATCAAATTAAATAAAATATATATTTGTGAATTCACAAATCTATTAGTTATCTCACCAAGCAAAGGGATGCAAAGCAACATTACAAATATCTAACTATGAATGAGAAAAAAACATGAACTCACATAAAATTATTTACTTAATATGGAATATGTAATTTAATCTCTCAAATGATCCACTTAGCATATGAAAATAATAATACAATTAATCCAAACAAAATAATTATACAAAATGAAAATGGTAATTTTGAGCGAGCTCTCCTCTCCTATTTCCTGCTAGGCATTTTTTCATTTGAGTGTTCGTCTAACTCTTGTTTTTTCTCCATTCTCCAACACCTTCAGCATTTCTTTTTACACATATGCAGGTTTCTCGAAATCAATTCAATGAAACATTCATGTTGCATAAACTAGGTCTTTGACAAATACCCCAACAGTGCATATAAGGAGTAATCTGTATTGCATTCTATGCATTTAATTTTATGAAATTAACATCACCGGTCTAGATTGCCAAATACTCAAAGCAAAAACAAAAAGTTTCGTAGAAACTGATAATAAAACAGGTCTGACATGGTGCACATTATTATACCACAAGCCTATTTTTTTTAGATTGTTTCATTTAGCATCACCAATAATCTCCACAAGAACATTGCCCCTGTTTAAAATGATGGAAACGGTTCACATCTCTCACAACAATTTCTCTTGCAACGATCTTGGAGATAAATTTCGTTGCAGTGTGACACTCAACACATACTCGAAGGTTCTTAACAACTCTAATAGTTGTTCCAGGAGTCGTGTTTAACAAACCAAATGCAACTGCCAGCTTTTCACTATGGTGGCAAAGAAATGATTCTTTTTCCTCCTCTTCCACATCATTAATTAAATGTCTTGAATCTGGAAAATACCCTACGGCCTTCATCTCCCAAGTCAATTTCTCCAACCTTGCATAAATCTCCTGTGTCTGTGGATGTGATCTGTCTCCTATACAAAAAGTTTGTAACATTTTATGGTCTTCAATCCAACTACATCCAGGGATTTTTTTAATTCCTCTATCTTTCATCAATCTCCTTACCATTTGAACCTCATCCCACTTGCCCATTTCTGCATAGATGTTCGAGAGAAGAACATAAGTCGCAGCATTTTTAGGATCCAAATCTAAAAGCAACATCGCTGTAAATACTCCTAATCTTATATTCATATGTGATCTACAGGCACCAAGAAAACACGTCCACACAGCCACCAGGGGTTTCACTGGCATCTTAATGATAAAGTTTAGGGTGTCCCCAAGATAGCCAGCACGGGCAAGAAGGTCAACCATGCACACATAATGATCAGCTGTAGGCGTAATGAAAAAACAATTACTCATATGATTGAAGTATGTACAACCCTCATCAACTAAACCTGCATGGCTGCATGCATATAGAACACAAGCAAAACTTCCAGCATCAGGGTGTGTTCCAGAGTGCTTCATTAATTCAAATATTTTGAGAGCATCCTTGCAAAATCCATTTTGTGCATATCCTGAAATCATGGCATGCCATGAGATGGCATCTCTTTGAGGCATTCTGTCAAACAGTTCTCGTGCCTTGTGTATGCTTCCACATTTTGCATACATGTCTACCAGAGCATTTCCAACTATAACATCTGACAAAGTTCCCCATTCCATTATGCTTTGGTGGATGTCCATGCCCTGTTCCAAAGCTCCCATTTTAGCACAGGCAGGGAGGATGCTGGCAAAGGTCGTCGAGTCTGGCTTTATACCTGCCAATTGCATTTGCTTGAAAGTTTCTAAAGCCTTTTCAACAAACCCATTTTGTGTGTATCCTGCAATCATTGCAGTCCATGAGATCACATTTCTTTGAGGCATTCTGTCAAACAAATCACGTGCCTTGTCTATGCTTCCACATTTTGCGTACATGTCTACCAGTGCATTTCCAATAACAATATCTGACAAAAAATCCCCTTCAATTATGCTTTGATGGATGTTCATACCTTGTTCCAAAGTTCCCATTTTGGCACAGGCAGGGAGAACGCTGGCAAAAGTTTTGGAATTTGGCTTTACACCTGCCAATTGCATTTGCTTGAGAGTTTCTAAAGCTTCTTTGGCAAATCCATTCTGTGCATATCCTCCAATCATTGCAGTCCATGAGATGACATCTCTTTGAGGCATTATGTCAAACAATTCACGTGCCTTGTCTATTTCTCCACATTTTGTATACATGTCTACCAGAGCAGTTGCAACGATAACGTCTGAAATATATATCCCTTCCTTCATGCTTTGATGGATGTCCATACCCTGTTCCAAAGATCCCATTTTGGCGCAGGCAGGGAGGATGCTTGCAAAGGTTGTGGAATTCGGCTTTACACCTGCCAATTGCATTTGCTTGAAAGTTTCTAAAGCCTTTTCAACAAAACCATTTTGTGCATATCCTGCAATCATTACAGTCCATGAGAACACATTTCTGTGAGACATTCTGTCAAACAGTTCACGTGCCTTGTCTATCTCTCCACATTTTGCATACATGTCTACCAAGGCAGTTGCAACTACAACATCTGACAAAAACCCCCCTTCCTTTATGCTTTGATGGATGTTCATACCCTGTTCCAAAGCTCCCATTTTAGCACAGGCAGGGAGGATGCTGGAAAAGGTTGTCGAGTCTGGCTTTACACCTGCCAATTGCATTTGCTCGAAAGTTTCTAAAGCCTTATCAGGAAATCCATTTTGTGCGTATCCTGCAATCATTGCAGTCCACGAGAACACATCTCTTTGAGACATGCTGTCAAACAGTTCACGTGCCTTGTCTATGCTTCCACATTTTGCATACATGTCTACCAGGGCACTTGCAACTATAACATCTGATATAATTCCTCTGTCCTTGATGCTTTGATGGATGTCCATACCCTGCTCCAAAGCTCCCATTTTGGCACAGGCTGGGAGTACGCTGGCAAATGTGAACTTATCGGGTTGGAAACCTGTCTGTTGCATATGGTGAAACAGTGTAACTGCCTCGTAAGGATACCCATGTCTTCTGTACGCTGCAATAATCGTATTCCATGAGAAGCTGTCTCGTTCTCTCATGCGGTTAAACACTTTACGGGCATCCACCAAACTTCCACACTTGACATACATGTACATAAGTTTATTATGAAAAGTTGTAGCAAAAGAAAATCGCCTGTGAGCGATGAAAGAGTGGACTGTTGTTCCTGTGAAAGCGCGTTTTTGAGAATACATGTCTGCAATAATTGAAGATATGTAGAGTAGTCTTCAGGGGGGGTGCATGTAGTAAGCGAAATGTGCAGCACCTTCTTGAATACCTGATGCTGGGAGATTGATATAAGTAGTGGATGGCAATTGCATTTTATCATTGAAATTGGAGTGCGGAAAATGTGCAGTGCTATTCAATCTACGTCTACAACCATGACATTGCCAGTGTTAGGGCTGCAAGCATTTTAACATACAGGTTTTTAATACCCTTTCGAAAACAAATTTCAAGTGAATGAAAACCTTCGAAGGTAGTCTGTCAAGGAGTGCCAGCTTTCGAAACCAAATAAACATTAACAATTGAAAATACCTAGCATGCCTAGCATACATACAGAAGGATGATAACTCAGTATCTATCACCACATGAAAGAAAAGTATGCCAAATTTACTGCAAGTATACAAGGCATTACTGATTTATATGGAGTAATTCTGAGAATAGAGTTGGGTGGCTTTGCAAATCTAATGGGGTTTAGAAAGTAGAGAGGGATTTAGGAAAGCAGTGAATTCTGTGGTGACTTATTCACAGTTCTTCTCATATAAGATAGATATCTTCATCTAAGATATGGTCAAAGGTAAACTTTTTGGTGAATCTCTTATGTCAAGATTTTTAACTTGGAAACATCTTAAAAGAAAGGATATTATAGCCCTAGCAGATGTCTGGTTTAAGGATATTATGGCCCTAGAAGATGTCTGGTCTATCTTTTTGAGGAAGATAGAGGTCAATCATTATTATTCTTCATTGTATATTCAAAGTTGTGTTTGCAATTGTTCAAGCTGAGAACAGTTCAATCATTTAACAGAAAATGTTCTTAACATTTTCTTTTATATTTATTTAAGATACATAGTTTGTCACAATATTGGAATATTTTAATAAAATTGACAATTGATATTATATTTTTCATATTTAAAGAGTCGTATTTGTGAATATTATATGGAAGAATATTTAATTGAATGGATTAAGATCTAATACTGAAAAAAATATTGTAAAATACCATTGAAAAGTTAGTATAATAGGATGTGATAAAGAAAATGATATTAATATAATAAAAACATGTGAGCTCTTTATTCACACCATAAACTTATATAAAAATCTCACTCAATAATGAGTCAACCTTTCTCATCACTAATGGAGTGTGGATGCTAGAAGTTTCAAGGCTAAGGAGAAAGGGAAGGCAGTGTCTAACAATGATTTGGCTATGGAAAGTGGTGGGCACCAAACCCAAACCTAAGAGGAAAGGGAGAGTGATAATTGAGAATGAGCTAGGAGAGGGAGGGTTACAATGTGTTGGAAGGGAAGAAATCAATCATATTTGCATAAAGAGAAAGGGAAAACTATAATGTATGATGATTTTGTTATTGGGGAAATTTTTCTAGGGGTGGAGGAACAATGCCCTAGTTCATCTTGGGCTTCTATTGACATTCCATGCCCCTTTTCTTCTATAGAAGAAATTGTATTTGTTGTTGAGTATGTTGGGAGATAAGTTTGTTGATTTGGAAGAGAATGTTGTAATCCACCATAAAATTGTAAAGTGGTTTTCCATAGAAAATAATAAAATGAACAATAAATCTTCCCTAATGATCAAGAAAATTGGTGGTAAGGTGCTTATTCTAAGGGATGAGTAGTTGCTACATATTAAACATTTAAAGGCCATGAAGGAAATAAATAGATTGAAAGTTGAAAACACCAAGCAAGAAGAAAAGTTGTAATTGATGGAAAAATACCTCCATGGTGTTGAGGTTGGCTTAGGAAAGTGGTTGACATAAGCAAAATCACTATAAATAATAGTGCAACAACATCAAAATGTTTTAGGATTGATTGAGATTCCATTCCCCATGAATGAACAAGGGCCCTAGTTCCATAACTAGAGGCAAGAAGACAAAATACTTGAAGATAAAGGAGAGGGAGGATACAAATTTTGCGGAACAATATCTTAACTTCCTTCAAGAGGAAGGGAAGCTACAATGACACTTAATCAGCTTTATTTTTTGTGATATCTTCCTTTTTGGTGCTCGATTGTTGTTTTAATGTCTTTTCTTTTGGCCTTATAGTTGGTGCTTGGGTTGTCTTCTCTTAGATTGTTCTCTTTACATTTTCTATATTTTGACTATATCTACTTGTTATTTTATTGTTTATGTTTTGTTGACTTGTTCAAGGGAAGAGGCCCTTTTAAAGCCCTATATTTACCTATACTAAAAAATGTTGAGAATTTAAGAGAGGACATTAAAATAGATAATTAAATTAAATCGGGGTTGTAATCTAATTTCAAAATATCTCAAATTTTAAATTTTAGATTTGATGAGCATTGCCTCTATAGGACATATTTAACCAAGAGAAAACTATCCTATTTTCTCACTACACTAACACTATTATGTAAATATTGGCTAACTAAAATGAATTAGTTCAAATGAACAATAATCTTAGGAGTTGTAAAAGGATCCAAAACTTAGTCATCATTAAGAAGAAAATATTAGATTATTTAATGGATTCCACCATTCAAATTACAACTCATTTCTTTTGTAGTTGCACTGGGAAAATTTCTTGGCTTAAGGCCAAGATCTTATTAGCTTGAAAAGGAAAATAAAGGGTCCTTTATTGTATAATTTAGGCTAATTAAATAAATACAAGCACATAAGATCCAATTAACCTAGATTAAAGTAGATAGATAAAATGGATCATATTGTAGCCCAATTAAATAATTATGATAAGAAGTGCATTTCAGCATTTAGGAAGGATGGATCCATAGCTCTATGACTAAAGATCTAGTGTCATAGGGTGAAGATGTTGGGCTCATTGTTCCTAACTTCTTAAATTTCCCTTGATAGTTGCATATACAAATCAAAATCAAAATATTTATCTTTTATTATCTTAGTCAACTTCATTACCCTAGATCTAGTTTACAACTATGAACTCACTATGTATTTGGAAACTACTTCTATAAAAGTCTAAATACTACCCTCTTACCTATGAATCGTGTACTATCTAATCTCTCATTAGAAAAAATGTTGGTAGTGTTTTAGGGCTTTCCCATAATAGGCTACCACTACAATAGTGAGTTAAGACTTTGTTCATTAACAAGATTAAACAAATGAAGTAATTTTCCTAAATATTGAGCTTGCTACTCTTTTTAATCACCAAAACCAAGTGCATCACTATTATTTTTTTTCTATGCTACACCTTGAACCTATAGTTTTCTTGGGGATATATGTATTATTGACTTGTGGCTATCATAACACTTAATTATATTATATAATCGACTATATAGTCTTATATAGGTAGTAAGGTTAGCTTGTGTGACATCCATGATATAAGTATTGTGTATATATATATATATATATATATATATATATATATATATATATATATATAGGAAGTGTTGGTTAGTTTATGATGATATTGTGTATTTAGTTCTTGTTGAAGACTATTGAAGGTACCCCCCTTGAAGTGGCTTGCTTTTAGAGGTTGCCCCCTCAAAGTGGCTTGTTATAATCACTTATGTGTAACATATTTCATATTTATTCTTCATTTGTTCAATTAATTTTATTACAAGTGGTATTAGAGCATGATCCTGACATCTACAAGGCAAGAAACAAGGTGATTTTTCATTTATAAGGTTAGATTGTGAGGCACATATGTTTCTTAATTTGATGAATATTTTCATAAAATTTAGAGGGTTGATCAAAACATAAAAAATCTATTACATCCCAAATTTGAGTTCATTTGAAGCCATTTGAAGTTGTTACAAAATTAGGGTTTTAATAAAATTGGCTCCAAAGACTACAAAACGACTTTCTTAGATATTCTTTCAAAAAGTGAGACCCACACAAAGGTAAATTATTGGTAAAGAAGAAGAAGAAGAAGACATATGAAAGCATAAATAAGGATCAAAATGGATAAAGCCTAAGAGGATCATAGATTTGATATGATCAATAAAATGAAGCTTGATATTGGGGAAAATCCATAGATATAGAAAGTGTGATCATAAAATGTGGGCATAGGTCTAGATAATTAAATGTATCAATAAGGATCTAATGTGATTTTAGTGGGAAGACATGATAATCCCTAATGTAGGATTACGACAAGATCAAAACATGATAAATCAATATTTTTTCTAGATATAGAATAGGATTAAAAGGTAAATGTTATGACAATGTAAGATCAAATAGGTAAGATGGTTTAGCATGATACCCTTATACAAAGGATAGATAATTAATGATATCTCAAATAGACAAAGTGAAATGGTATGTGCCCCTCAATGTAGACATTTCCAAGATTTGACTGTTAGCAATTTCTTGGGGAAGAGTGTGACAAAATTGCACGCATGGAGAAGAAGGAAGACTGGTTTAATACCATCCAATATTTCTTTACAAAATTTGTAGGGGGAATTATGTTAGGAACACTCCATCCCAAAGTCACACATATGTGAGTACATAGGGATTCATGAGACTATTTTGAAAAATATGAAAGGAGTTATTCTTTATTTTATCAATTGCGTATATTAATAAAATTGCAATTTATGTAGTGTGTCAATCATGTGATTCCACATCTTCAGTGTAGGCAATAAGAATGGTGAAGGATCTCAAGAGAAGTCTCATTGGAACCACCACTTAGTTTTCCCCTAATTTCTATTGAATCATTGCCTAGAAATTAGATAACATCTAATTCATCTGTTAAAATTCAAAAATACATAGAGAGATCATGAGGATCTTCCAAAACCTAAAAAATGTTCATGGCATATTTTAAAATCCATGTGGGGAATATCCATAGCCTTTTTTGAACAAAAAATTATGCCTTCTGCAAAATCAAAGGTTAGTCTAGCCTAGAATTTGCATTCTTAATCTAAAAATTCCTTAAGGCATTACACTTATATTTTGACATAATTAAACAAGACTTCACAATATTTTATTCACAAATCTTTGGACAAGGTTGGCTTAAGACATAAAAAGAGGTACATTTTGAAAATTTGGAGTAATCTCTCCTTGCTCTCATTAAAGCCATTTGTGATCTTGGAACTCTCTTGAAGCCTATAGACTATTGTAAACTCTCATTTTGAGAATATGAATAATTTCCTTATTTGTGTGTTTTGGCACTCTAGATCTTGTTTAGAAAGAGAACTAGATGATTGTAGAGATTAAAAAAGACTTCACAATATTTTATTCACAAATCTTTGGACAAGGTTGGCTTAAGACATAAAAAGAGGTACATTTTGAAAATTTGGAGTAATCTCTCCTTGCTCTCATTAAAGTCATTTGTGATCTTGGAACTCTCTCTTGAAGCCTATAGACTATTGTAAACTCTCATTTTGAGAATATGAATAATTTCCTTGTTTGTGTGTTTTGGCACTCTAGATCTTGTTTAGAAAGAGAACTAGATGATTGTAGAGAATTAAATGTGTTATTTGTTGTAAATATGTTCATTGTTAAAGAAATAAAAAAATTAATACAATTGAAATGGTTTAGTTAAATTTGAGAATAAACTTATTTTTAATTTTTTTAATTAAAAAAAGGGGTTAAAATTATACTTGTTGATATATATACACATTATTTAATTATATGTTAATATATTACTATTTTTCCTTATAATATGTTGATCAAGTTTATACTAGAAAGAAAAATATATATGATTTTGCATTTAAATATATTCTTAGATATTAGTTGAAGAGAAAAAAGGTTTTTTAATTGGTGAATTTGGTCAGAGGGGGCGTTAATCATAAAATCAAAGATCAAAAGGAAAATTTGACTAGCTACTCTATTGGAGAGCCTTGAGAAAAACCCTCTAAGGTATATTGTATTATCTTGATAGTCTATTTATACATGCATACAAAAACCTTCTACATCAATTTTTTTAATACAACTAATATTGTATGTGTATACATTTTATGTAAGCTACATATTTAAACTATATCTATAAACTATAACCTTGGTATTTAAACCTACAATTGTATCCTAGAATCCTCCCCATCATATGATTTATCATCATCATATTCAATAGAAAACAACTGATCCACCACCTATGCCTTAGAGACTCTACATGTAGATTTCACAAACTCCACTTCCCACTTGGCCTTATTCATGTGTTGACTATCATTGTGACCAATCATAATTATAATAAAATGAATCCATGACCTAGTATATGAAGGATTGATTATTGGTCATTTCATCAATCTTGAGTGAAATCCAAGACCAAGCACATCATCAAGAACCTTCCCCAAACCACACCTCCATCTAGTCTTAATCAATGATTCAACTATGGTCTAAATAGTGTACTTAGATTCCATATCTTGAAGAAATATGTGTTCACCCTATAATGGTGGTTTGAGGCTAGAAAACAGTCTCAAAACCATACAAATATCATGGAACATAATAATGAATTTGGTTTTAAATAGTTTTTCAAACATAGATTAGAAATCATACCTAGGAAGGAAATTTTCCTATTCTTATAAATAAAACAAACTATAGTGTCCATACTTCTATTCTCAATAAATTTTCTCCAAGAATTACAATGAGAATCAACCCCTTTTTTCTATAAAACATCATGTTGGATCGAGCACAAGAAAATCCATTATTACCTTAATAAAATCGATTGAGAATAAATGCATTAGACCCCTAGTATGGAACGAGCCAAAATTAAACCTACATACCTATTCTTGTTTGGGCTCACACATAATGAAAGATTAATTTTGTGCAATATTTTCCATGCATAGATAGAGTTTTCAATAACATATTTGAAGGTCATTTCTATTATCATTTTTTCTAGTTGATGAACCTCCTTGTTAGCTTCTCTATAGATGTAGTTTATAGAATATTCTTCCAAATCATCAAGGAGAGGCTAGCACTATTGTAAAATACTCTCAATCTTCCAGTTTGGAGACACCCATTTTTATGTGTCTTAGTGATTATTTGGGAGTCTCCTTTGATATGTGATTTTTTAAAACCATAGTTTTTGCAAGTCTTGATTTTGAGCATGACTTCTTGTGCCTCCACCCTATTGTTAGTGCCTACCAAAATGTTTTTTGCATCAATTCCAACCAACCTCCCTAGGCAATATTCGATTTGCACCTAGATTTGGAAATACCAAGATATCATTTAGATGCCCTATTAGTATTGAGTTTTAATTAACCCTCTAAGGGATGAATCCATCTAGCATATACATGTGGGTTCAAAGCTAGAAAAACCCCCACAACCCCATAAATAGGATGAGCCACCAAACTTTTTTTATTTTCACTAATTCATTATCCCATGTCGTGAAGAATTTATCCTTCAAACTCTAATTCCTAGTTGCATTGTTGATATTTTCCTCAATTGCATTCTCCATTTTTTTATAAAGCATATGATGCCCATTGATTTTCTTGAGAAAAAATCTATTTCTCTTTCCTACACTTCCCATACTAATAATTATGTGTATAATGACCATATGCTAGAGAAAGAATGCCTTCTTATATAAAATTGGTCAAAGAGTTAAAAAAAATTCCCAAGATTTCTTGTGGGGGAGGAATGTACCATTGCAACTTTTTCATGATCCATTTCCAACAAGTCTTTGCAAAATTGTAACTAAGAAGAAGTTGGTCCACCATTTCTTCTTCCCTTTTACTATATACACACCATGAAGGACTTATGAAACCCAATTTTTGGAGTCTATCTATAGTGAGGATGCACTTATGTAAGGTGGCCCAAGAAAAGGTACTCACTTTGGGTAAATAGTGTTTGTTACAACATAGCTCAGTAGGATAATTTTCCTTCTTAACTAAAACATTCTCCACTACATATCCTCCTTTCATACTATATCTCCCATAACTTTTTACACTACCTTACATAATCACTACCATTGGAGATATAAATAATTCTTCCCTCAAGTTTCCTCTCCAACCAGTCTTTCTAATCTATAGGTATATTAAGTTCTTGGAGTAGTTTTCATCTTCATTCCTACTAGTCCTCCTTTAAAAGGGAGAGATATTCTCTCACATAGATACCCCTATTGTGTTATATTATCTCTTTATCCTCCTTTAGATAGGGCATCTCCTTAAGAGGCATATATCCATTCCACAATTCCTCCCAAAATAGTCCCCTCAAACCATCTCTTATTCCCCATGTGGTATGCTCAAATATGATACATTTGCATGATAATATGAAGTTTCAAATCATTGATTCCTTTGGTGGGTTGGTTGTATTTATTTTGTTGGATTCTTTCCCACTTAGTGTTGGGAAATGCGTCTCAACCTTGCAATTACATAAGGTATTGTTGATACATAAGGTACTATTGATGCATTGATGATAGGGGAGTGTGGGGGGTTTCCCCCCCATGAGGGGTCTAGGGGGATCATCCCCCTAGTTAGGGGTTTGGGGATAGCGTGCTCCGATGGGAGCTTGGGGGTAGCACCCCCAAAAGGAAGATTTTATTTATATTTTATTATTGTAAATATGGACCATTCATCATTAGGTCTTAGATCTTATGGCCAATATTTTATTATCTTGAATTTCTCTAAAAGGCCACCCTATTTTATGAGGGCATTGTATTATGGCTATGTATTGTGATGTATTACGAGTGTCTGATTGCGGTCATGTTGCCTCTGGATCTCTAGTTGGTGACACTCCTATGAGAAGCTTGCATTACAAGTATATTGAAATCTTTGTGATTTATGAGTAATATATTGGGTGAATTTTGGAGTGTGGGGTTTTTTCTCCCAAAAGGGTTTTCCTCACGTAAATCACTATGTTGTGGTATGCATGATATTTATGTTTATTTCTTTTTAAGTTTATGTAACTGAAAAGATCTGTAAAGTTTTGCATTATTCTCCTCTCGAGATTAGTGTAGGAAGTTGTTCCACTACCTTAGCTTCCTTTCACTTAGAATGCAAGTACATATAAAGATCCCAAACTAGTTTGACCCCCAATACAATATTGAGAATAAAGCATTTTATTAGTCTCATGTTCCTAGTCATTTTTGGGTTGCATATTGTATCCCAAGTGATAAGAGAAAAAAAATTCTTCAAATTTTCCTTTCCACAAAAAAATATTGCATTTTTTGATTGATTCCCTCACATGTTCTCTTTTTCATTCTTAAGTGGGACCTTATGTATATTAGAATTGTTAAGATAACAAATTTTAAAGTGACAACTCCTCCAACCTAGGATCCTTTCCTTTCCAAGAGGACACCTTGGAGGAGTAATTAGAGAGGAGAGAATCCCATAGAAGAGATGTACCATCCCCAAAGAAGAGAGGAACACCAAGGTATTTTCTTGGGAGATGGCTAATTTTGAAACCCGGAATGTTGATAATGTATTTTCTTTCACAAATCTATGTTGAAGAATTTAAAAAAAAAATCTATTTGATAAATTATCTTGAGGCCATGAAATAGGTATCCAAGGTAATTGCGATGACCTTTACTTCTCTTTTGTAGGTAACCCCAATTAGTAGTATACTATCTAAAAACTACTAGCTAGTAACCAAATGGACATTTACAACAATTTTTACCCCTTTCCACATACCAAGGTTTTACTCATCTTGAACATATCTTCCTAGTGCCTTTTCCATAATTATGAACAAAAAAGGTGATAGAGGGTCTCCCTAGGGAATTCATTGAGAGGTAGTGAAAAATCCATGCAAACTATCATTAATTAAGATGGAAAATATTGGAGTTGAGATACAACTTTTTATCCGCTTAGTCCATTCCTTGCAAAAACTAAATCTCTCCAATTCATTAATTAAGAATAGTCAGTTCACCTAGTCATATTCTTTCTTGATATGTAATTGTTTTCACTAATAAGTGCACCTTTGCTAAGTTGTAAAACTAATCCTACTTGTGAGACATGGGAACTTTTCTAGGTTGTGGGTCACCTATAGTAGAAAATAACCTCTAGAGATGGCTAGTTCCCTTGGTTTTATCACCTAAACTAAACTACCTATTGATGTTGATGGGAAAAGAGAGATAAAAAGCATAAAATGAACTTGAAAGTAACTAGGAAGGTGATGAAGCAAACTAAAATGACCAATGTTTAATGTTCTTTAACACATTATCTTCAATAAGCTCTATGTTTATTGTACAACTCTTGATTTTATACCCTATGATGTGTGTTTTATAAGGAGGACATCTGTAGCTCACTATTTAGAAGGAAAATGTAAGGTTTTCATAACTCAAGCAACTCTATACATTTTGCACAACTTACAATTTGCATGATTTAAGTATATTTTTTGCCTATGGTTGTTTGACAAACACGTATTTTGAACATTTTACTAATTGAAACATAATAAGATGTATCCATCATTTTCTCATACACACCATAAAACAACATATAAACAAGGAAAACATGATATTTTCATTGAATCAAGGGGTTTCTTACATTAAAATAAGTCTAAAATACGTATCTACTTGCTTGAAATGTATTACAAAGTATATTTCTCAATGTTGTGAATGAGAAAATCTGAGTTACAATGTTGTTCTTTTTTGCTTCTAGAACCAAAAAATAAGAAAGAACTAACTAAAAAGACTAGCCTAATGGTCCTATATCTCTATAAGAGAGGGGGACCAACCACTGCAAGGCCCTAGGTCACTAAGGGTCAAGAGCAGAAAGGCTACCCTAACTTACCTCAGTTCAAAGGAAGGTTGGGATAGAAAGGATGAGAATGATGAGGATTATGCATCCTTCGATCACTCTGCAGCCCCGAGAGCTAAAGAGAGACTAGAAGAGTCGCTTTCCAGAGTTAACTTTGCATCTCAAGTAGCTCTTTGTCCAAGGATAGAAGCGCGGTCTTGGGACGACAGCGCGACGCATTGGTGTCTCACAAGTGCGCTGGTGTCCGTATGACCAAAAAACAAGAGAAATGAGGTTGGAGTCTTGAGAAAGGATTGACAGTCCAGTCTAGTAGTTTCGAGAAGTAAAGAATAAGACTAATAAAGTAGAAAGGTAAATATGGATATGATAAAAGAAGTATATTACCGCAATGGTGATGATGATAATTTTGTAGAATAATCCTCTCACCATCTTGCTTCGAGATCTCTCCATCTACACACAACAAAGAGGAAAAGTGTTGCGGTTGTTTAGGGGCCTGCCTCAGTCAGACCCCTGTCTTGGTTTTTCCACCTCCATGGACAACCAAGTTTGCAATGATAGAAATAGCGATAAAGAAGGGAAATACAAGCTATGTATGCAAGAAACACTACAAAATAATATGTACTTACTCAACTGAATACGATAGAGGAGAGGAGAGGATCTTACCACCTCCATCCAAAGTGCTCAAGGCTTTTGGAGGAGCAAATGAGCCTTTGTTGTCATGGTGTTTGTCTTGCACTCGCACTATCAGAGTGATGGAGTGGTAGATTGCTACAATGGAGTGCAGAATGTTGTTGCAAAGCTTGAAAGTGGATGAATGGAGATGGAGAGAGTGCTCAAGTCGATCTTGCAAAACTTGAGAATGGATAGAATGGTTAAGAATATGAAGGAGAAGATAAAAAATGGCCATATTCGGGTCGGCCAGTCGAAGAGGGATGCTACACTTCGACTTCCAATTGAAAGTGTAAAGTCTATGTAGACTCCAGCCACAGGAATCTTCTAGGGACATAAGTGCACCGCGCAGATGTTTGCATGTCGCGCGGGCGTCCCCGACAGAAACGCCCCCACCAACACACAAATAGGGCACCGAGTGGAATGCAAGCAACGAGCTTAAGTGGAATTAAACCTCTGCTTTTTGTTTTCTAAGGTGTACAGGGGTGAAGGGGGAATTTGTGTTAGGGGTGTAAATTCACGCTCATACATTTTTCCCTCACTTTAGCAAGCATGAGTATTGATGAGTGTTTCGGTAAAGTAGAGTAGTAAGAAAGTAGCAGAGTAAGAGAAGTATACCTGAACTGAGAAGGAAGTAGAGCACAGTCTAGCGAACTCGTAGGTGCAGAAAAGGACTTCGTAGTTTCACAGAATTATGAAGCTAAAGTACAAAAGTGCCTCACAGGTTCATGGTCCTGCAAGGGGGTTATCCTTCAAGGACTCTCACATGAAGGAAACCAGGAAAATCACCTTACAGACCCACAGATGTGTAAGGAAGGTATCTGAGATATTCCGAGCCAATTTTTTCGAATTTTCAAATTACAAATTCCAATCAATACACCCATTAAGGTTAGAAGATAAACCAAAATGTGTTGAAGCAACTCTAACTAGAATGTACACCAGGATCCCGATGTGGGCAAGGTGTGAGCATTGGTCAGAGGATCTAAATCAAATTGCTTATACAGGAACTCTAACCAAGAATGGCGCCGATGATGGCGAGCATATGGTCAGAGGATCTTCTACACTACGAACTGAAAGGGAACTCGACACCAAGTATGTGCTACCCAATCCAGAATGGAGTGAGGGGCGACCATATGGCAAAGTGTTACAAAGTACAATGCTTGAAAGAAATACTAAAAAGCTGAAAGTACTCAACACCCAGAATGTGCTTGCTAACCCAGAGTGGGAAAGTAGCTACCATAGGGCGGAGATGTATCTATTACAGAACAACTTCAATAATGGAAGAGAGCATTACAAATTAGATTTGAACAAGCATGAAAATGACTGCTAGTACTACTGTCAGTTTACAAAATGAGGACCATTTGCCTGCCAATAGCTTAAGAATTTGCAAGATTAGCATTACATCATAAAGAACTCTCCTTATCTTGGATAGAAGTGCCAAAACAATAACACTCTCAAGGATCAAGATACTAATTCTGATTTCTGTTACAAATCTACACTTTAAATGAATAAACAACAGTCTATGGAATTCACCTATATGCTCATAACTCCCTCGAATCTCATCTAATTAACTTGAAACAAAATGCAATATTCCCTAAGAATGATGGCGCCTAAACTAAGACACTGAAAACTGAGCAAACAACAAGATATTATTTATGCACGGAATTATATGCAACCAGCAGGTGGTACGACCCTCAAGGAAGGGCGATTTGCTCTTAAAAATCACAGTCTTCTTTGAAAAATCTGCAATTTAGAAGATGATGGCACCTAGACCTAGCAATGAAAATGGGCTAATACCCAGAACAATGTTTTTGTTGTTTTTTGACTTATGAATGAAAAAATGAATCTGTTGTAGCAAACAATGCAATATACGGAAAGCCACTAATATGCAAAACAGATCTAACAGTGCATAAGTTGAATACAATGCTCAAAACTAAATGCAACTCACAATTTAAGTTATCTCATCACTAGTTGTTGTGTTGCAAGCAAGAAGCAATGCCCGAGCTAGGAGGCCTTCATTCCCCGAAGTAGTTCCAGAGCCAAACCGGCAGCATAACAATACTGTAGACAAAAGATCCCCAATTGAGGTTCAAAGCCTTCCTTTTATAATTTCTTGTTGACTTCTCGAAATCCTAAACTTTATTGCAAAGTCAAAACCCTAATCATTTCAAGATATGGCGTCCCTTTTCTTCATAGCTTAATCTTGACATTTTTAAATTAATTCACCACTTTAATAAATGCATCCAATTTGAGCTTGATTTGACTTTGGTAAATAATATAATAATCTTTAATGAAGGTGCCACCCTCAAACGACCACTTTTCAAAACAACATGAAGTCAATAGGCTAGACCAAGGGGGTCAACGTTAAAATAAAATATTAAAACGTGACTTTAATTAAATAGCTTCAACTTATCTCTCCAAATATGCCCCGAAGCTGTAAATGAACAAGCCCACTGATCAAACTGATGTAGGAAGTCAACCATGCTGAACCCAACTATAAAACTACCAAAAATAGAATTTATTAAAAATAGTAAATTCCAGAAAATGCTCAGAATGCCGAAATGAACATACCACTGCGAAGCTCTCTGAAAACCCAGAAAGAATCCACCATTGAATCCACCAACTCCGAGCAAAGACATCCTTAAAAATAGGAAACCCTAATTTTACCTTCCGACTAGCCTTCGGGTTTCTGGAAAAAGGCCAACGGTCACTGGAAAGATCAGGTTTGAGAAGGGGACATTACAGTATCCCCCAAGAACTCTCAAATGAGGGAGACCGAGTAAAGGGGACTCTGCAGAGTCAGAGATGGTGACATGTTTACATGTAGATATAACACATCAGGAAGCAGTCGCGTAGGCCAATGAACGGACAGTCATGTAGACCATCACTAAGTTGTAAGACTTTCAAAGGGGTCCCTCAAGAACCCTTCAAAAGAAAGGAGGGTCCACTCAAGGGATGGGTTGTTTGAAATTTGAAGTCTAGTCAGGTCGCCCCCAAGCTAGACATAAAGATGCAAAGATGGTCTAGTCGGGCTACCCTCGAACTAGACGTCGAGGTGTGAAGCCAGTCTAGTCGGGTTGCCCCCAAGCTAGATGTAAGGATGCAAATTAGGTCTAGTCGGGCTACCCCCGAACTAGACACGAAGAAATGAAACCGGTCTAGTCGGGTTGCCCCCAAGCTAGATGCCATAGAACTTTATTGAAAAATTTCGAAGGGCTCCCTTGGGAACCCAACATGAAAAGGAAGGGACCACTCAAGGGACACATTGTTCAAAAGCTACAATCTTCCTGCTCAAATCGATTCATCACCAAGGAATCCTTTTTAAAGATGTTCACTTCATCAAGGAATTCGAAAGGAAGGAGATGCGATCCTGTGAGGGGAAGACTAAGACTATTCCTGCTTCGGAGGAGGGTTTCTAAGTCCTTTCTTTATGAACCCATGATAAAGGAAACATGTTCCACTAGGGTTTCAAGTTGAGAATACAATTCTAACAAGGAGGTGTGTGAAGGGTCTTCGAGAAAATATTCATTTGGCAATGAATGTGTTTTCTAAAGACCAAGTGATGTAGAAAAGGATTTGTCACACATGAGAGGGACAACTCAAGCAAAGACTAGAGAAAGATAAAGGGAAAAGTAAAAGAAAGTAGATCACACACAAAGGGCACATGGGGATCTGGTTTCGCGGGGTCAGATCTTCCTTTATTTATATATATTAGGTAACCGCAGAAAAAGGTGAAAGATCATCAATCCCCAACCAAATCAAGAAGAATACATGGAAGACAAAGTAAAAATAAAAAATTGGGTCAACATGGAAGGAGGCCTAAATGCTCCTGATGCTTTGCATTGTCCCTAATTTGCCGAAATTTGATCACAAACATGGAAGAGTAGAGATACATATAGAAGACGGTTTACAACACAAACACCATGCTTGTATCCAACCACCAACAGGGGTGACAAGGATCATCCAAGCACATATAGCACGATCACAGGGGAACACATCACAACACACACACATCTAATCTAAAGATCAAGAAGAGGGTCTCCCCCTAACACTGGTCGACCAAGAGGTCGCTAGCTTCCCACTCTAGATCATCAAAGGGGGAAGGATGACGAGCCTGCAATGGTGTAATGTTAAGGGGAGGAGCTTCTGATCCTTCTGCAACAAGGGCCAAGGAAAAGGGACATGTGAGGTCTCCATCGCTCAACTCTTGTGGGTCTAAGGTCAACAAATTTGCAAAATCGCTAACAAGGTTGGAACCTCATCCACCGAGTTAAACATACATGTAATGGGAGTGCCATGCTTCACCTCAGTGGACACAGGAGTTTGCACCCGAGGTTCACCATTGGGCTCACCTAGAGATTCAGGAGCAGTGACAAACTTAGGTGAGGCTAGGACTGGTTCTGTTACTAGGACATAACAATTCAACTTGGGGCCACCTTTCGGGGAAGGTGGGCTCTTCTTATGTTCTCCATTGCTGGAGGGGCCACGCTCTACCTTCTTTTATATTGGAGGGGGCGAACTCCCCACGGATGAAATAAGGAGGCTCGAGGGAGAAGAGGAAAGAACTGCAATGGACACAACTGAAGTGTTCACCATGTCCATGGGCTTTGGGAAAGGCAAGACATTCGGGATGAAAGTCAACAAGGGCGGCTCTGTCGAAGGAGCGATGAACACTTGCACCCTTCTAGGCACATGTGTGCTCACAATGGGAGTCGCGAGATATTTAGAGACAGAAGGAGGGAAAGAGTAATATGCAACAGGAGGTGTTGTCTTCTCTTCCTCCTTCTTCTATAAGGAGGCTTGCTTAGCTAGGAGAGCCTTTCATTGACGCTTACGCTTGCACGCAAGGCGATTTCTATGTCTCTTTGAATGGGAAGCCGGGATCTGTGAAGGGACAAAAGAATCCTATTTAGCCATGGGAGTGTCTTCCACAGTTGTTTCTAGTGGAAAGACAGACTCCTAAATGGGAGAAGGAGGGGCAGGTTCAGAAATGGTGGGAGTAGTTGACTCTAACGCGTCGACAGTGGGCCTCTTCCCGTTCACTATTTTAGGAATAGGGATAGTAGGAGGCCGCAAAGGCCAAGACAAAGAGGACTCTCCATGGGGGAATTTTTGTCTTCCATACTGGATGGGCCTAGGCTCCGTCGATAAGACAGGAAGCTCAAATGCAGGATGCTTGGCCTTTTGCCAAGTGGGTACCATGGGTTTCTCTCACAAACACAAGACAAAAGCATATGGTATTGTGATAGGGTGAGAGGAAGCATCAGACTGAATAGTGAAAGAGGAAGAAGGAGGGTCTTGAGACCGCTTCTCTTCTTCTCTTCTACATGCCTTGACGACATCACTATCAGCCTTCAGGCAGGCTCTATGTGAGACAATATAAGGTGAAGGAGGATATCTCACTTTCGGCCTAGTGCACCCCTTCTTATAGTTTTGATACATGCGATGTAGGAGGTCCTTCCTAGGTGGGAGAGGACCAAAGGACGCAGGCCAACAATAATCTAAGGTATAGTTGC
>CM021101.1:709776132-709857899 GCA_007115665.2 Sequoiadendron giganteum | reverse complement strand
TTGTGGAGGAGTGAATGAGAGGAGCTCTAGCCTCTGCTGTCATGGTGTTTGTCCTGTGCTCACACTATCAGAGTGATGGAGTGGTAGATTGCTGCAATGGAGTGAAGAATGTTATTGCAAAGCTTGAAAGTGGATGAATGGAGATGGAGAGAGTGCTCAAGTAGATCTTGCAAAACTTGAGAATGGATGGAATGGTCAAGAATATGAAGGAGAAGATGAAAAAAGACCATATCTGGGTCGGCTAGCCGAAGAGGGGCGTTACACTTCAACTTCCAATCGAAAGTGTAACGTCTCTATAGACTCCAGCTGTAGGAATCTGCCAGGGACATAAGTGTGCCACATGAACATTTGACCGCCGCACGGGCGTCTTGACAGAAACGCCCCCATCGACACACAAATAGGGCGCCAAGTAGAATGCAAGCAACGAGCTTAAGTGGAATTAAACCTCCGCTTTTGGTTTTCTAAGGTGTAAAGGGGTGAAGGGGGAATTTGTGTTAGGGGTGAAAATTCACACTCATACAATCTCACCCAAAACATTGGAGAGCATATAGGGACTAAAATTGACCAAGCTAAAAAGCTCAAAAATAAGCCAACCTACCTTGAATGCCCAAGAAGTTCAAGTTTGACTTGGTCTCTTCAAAGTGGGTTTGTTGACATCTTTAAGCTCCTTGAATTGTGCTCTAGTTGGTGATGATTCCCCTAGATCCTTGGAAAGTGTTTGAAATATTCCTAGATTCTTGCAAACTAGCCTTAAGAAGATTCGCTTGTCCTTGTCACCATCTTGACCTTAACCGCTCCATAACCCCCTCCTAGATGCTTGCATATTGTCTTTGAAATTCATAAAGACCACCAAACTTCCCAACCTCCTTCATGAATGCTTTGAAAACCCTTATCCACATGTTCTTGAAAAACTTAAACTCCCTTGCATGCTTATAGATCACATGTCCTTGAAGAAAGTACCTTTGTGGCATTGGAAAAGTTAGGGTATCCCATCTTTTCCTTCCAAGTTTTGAAGAAAAATCTTTTGTAATCTGCACATTCATGGTGTCATAGGTTTATTTTTATGAAGCCTCTTAGTGTATGATTATCCATGTTGATTATAGGACCTGGATATCTCTTTTGTCACTATCATATAGCATGCCCTTCTAGCACTATCCTTCATTTTTCATGCTCTGAAGATTTGAAGAGAGCTTTTCTATAGACTACCCTAGTGATTATCACTATCTTTCCTTGGTCTCTGCCCATTGTTAATTTCCCTCATGATTGTTATATATCATGTACTATATCTTCTTCCTTGCAAATTTTGATTATCATTTTTCACTACCCTCTATCATGTCTTTTCCCTTTGTGGTCCTTATCTTATTTTTTACAAATATACATGTCCCTTCTCATGTTTGACAACCTCATCCATGATCTCTTTGACACCAATGTTTTCTTCTTATGGAACTTTGTATTCTTGGAGTATTAAATTTTTAACAATAGTTCTAGTAATAGTCAGAAATATTAAGGTTTAAGTCATGCCTCATGAAGTCATGATAGTGCTATAGGATTTCATTCTCATTATTCTTTATGCTATGAATATCACAATTTAAATAACATTAACTTCTACTATCAAACCATTAGACTATGATCTTGAATGCTTCATAACTACTATCCATTAAGAATGATCACAGTGAGATCACCATTCCCCTCTTGACTTCTTATAACCCACTTCTCAATGGACTATCATAGGTATACAAGACTATCATATATTCCCTATGTGATGATTATGGAATATGTCATTTAACCTTATGTTCACTACCACCTATTCTTGGAAACATTTTTTGATGAAGTTCTTTAGTGTCTCATGCCACATTCTCCACATTTCTATATGAGTGTACATAGGCCTATAGACCCTTATTATGAGCCTTGTCATTTGTGATGATTGTCACTTGTCATCATGGATGTTAAAGGACATTATTCATTGTATGACTATAATAAGTTCTTGGTCACCTATAGGTTATCATCTAGTAAGTTGAATCATTTATTTTAGGACTATCTTGTGGTCTATCATTAACCCTTTTGTCATTTTCCTTCATTTATTTCCTCATTTTTAATCTCATCAATTGATTGTCCTATGTAACTTTATCATCTATCATTGGTTATGGATATCATGCCATTGTGACTAAGCATAACATAAAGTGTCTTCTAATTTGTAACTTTATTCTCTATCATTGGTTATGGATATCATTCCATTATGCCTAAGCATAACATAAAGCATCTTCTAGGGACTATATTTTCATCAAAACTATCCTCTAACATCGCTGTCCTTTCCAACTTATCCATTGCATGGTTGCATTGTGCACTTTCTCCTTAGTTTCTAGCACTTTTACCTTAGATCTCTCTCATTTCATGGTTTTATCAACTCTCCTCCTCATTACTATCCTCTAGTAACAAGGCTACTACCCTCTTTGTCAATATCATATATCATGTTCTTTCTTCTTTTAATGCCATCTATTTGTTTTGAAGGTATATCCATTGTTCATGCTTTCCCTTTATTCATCAAGGGTTTCCTAGCTAGGTTTTGGCAAGGGTTTGTAGATTAGAATGCTCCTTTGATTGTTTCAATGCAAATATAGTCTTCACAAAAATCTCAACTACCATATCCTTGTTGCATATGACTATCCTTTTGTGTTTTCCATATCCTTACTCTTTCTCGGGCACTAATACTCCTCCTTTGTGCTACTTAGGAACTCACTATAGCACTAGGACCTCTGCCATTTTCTTGCTCATGAGACAATCAACAATCTGAACTCTAATTTTTCTTGAGGTTTTCCCTTTTTAACTTGTCTAAACTATAATATTGTGTTCATATTACTACCATACTTATTTGATATCATCACAAATATTCTTAAGAATCTTGTCCTTCATTTAATGCCTTCATAACTCTGTATTTTTTTCAAGCCTTAGAACACTGCCATGAATTAATGTTTTAGTGTTAGAATAATCATGTGTTAGCTAAAAATTAATTAATCCTTAATTGATTATTATTCTAATTTATTCTCATGCACTTAAGCTAAACTTAGGAGTTCTTTTATTATTTTATTAGTTGAGATATTATTAGATAATTCTGTCTCATTGCATGAGATTCTGACACTTGTCATGATCTGATCCCTTTATCATTTAAAAAAATAAAAAATAGTAAGAAAGATTTCAAATTTGTTGTTGTAACCCTAGTTGAGAGAAAAACCTCATAAATCGAGAAGAGGTTTGTTGAATCTATGCTTTGATACCATGTTAGAATTGTGAAAAACATGAGCCACAAGATCAAACAACAAACAAAGACACCTTCCATGCAAGAGAGTTGCAAACAACAATATGCAATATCCTCAACAAGAAAAAACTATAGAATGAACCTCAAAAATATCAAAAGGTTACAAGTTCAAGATATTATGATGAGGTTATGATAATACAATTAGGGCTGAGTGATAATGGATTTGTCTTGCCTCCCTACAAGCATTATGTGGGGGTTTCTACTATTGATGCTAATGCTTTCTTGGTTTCATTTTTTTGGAGTGATCTATGTATCTAGTTCTTGTTCCTATGCACTAGGTAGATGCAACAATTAGGTACCCATGTATTTTGGTGAGATGAAGCATTTACCATATGGATACTCTTGTATTCCTATTTTTGGAGGTTATTCATTTCAACACTATCTTAGTCATATTTCGATAGTTGTCTACAACTTCTTTGTGCTTCAACAATGTTCTTCATGTTCCTCCTTTTTGGGACATTCTTCTGGTTGGAGGTTTCTTAGTCCTTCACATTATTTTGGAGGCCTTTTAGTCCATTCACCTTTCTCTCTTTTGGAGATGAGTTTTTTTCATGAGGTTTTCTTCTTTTCTCCAATTGTGAGAGATTAGATTGTTTGTACATGGCTACCTCACTAGGCTTTGTTTGTCAGGACCCATCATGCATTCTCTTTTTAGGGTTTTTAGCTACTCCCTAAGTTCATCTTAAGGGGGATTATTAGAGTAATCATGCATTAGATAATAATTAATTAGTCTTTAATTTATTAATAGTATAATTTATTCTCATGCACTTAAGCTAAGCTTACAAGTGCTTTTATTATTTTATTAGTTGAGCTATTATTAGATCACTCTGTCTTATTGCATGAGATGTTCACACTTCTCATGATCTAATCCCTTTCTCATTTATGGTTGCTCCTATATAGCACTCAACCCTCATTTTATTATCATAACCTCATCATAATCTCTTGAACTCATAACCTTTTGATATTCTTGAGGTTTATTTCATATATTTTTATTGTTGAGGATATTGCATATTATTGTTTGCATCTCTCTTGTGTAGAAGGCGTCTTTGTTCGTTGTTTGACCCTATGGATCATTTTTTTCATAATTATAACATTTAGTCATCTCATTTTATTTTTATCTTATTGACATACCACCACTTCACCTTGATAATAGTTCACCAAGCTAGTGCATGGGCTAGAAAAGGATATAGGACTATCCTTTGACTGACTATTTCCCTTTTCATGAGAATGAGCATAGTCACATGCTCTGATGCCCTTGTGAGATACTATCAATTGAATTTTTTCTTATGAATCCTCATCTTTTTGCATTGCCAGCTAGGATTTATTGCTAAACATAGATCTATAGTTTATTACTAAGCATATATCTATGGGTTATGTTGCATATTACTGTCATAAAACTCGTAAAAGAAACTTGCACTATCTTCTAACTTTATAACTATCATATTTTGGGATCATTTGAAAGAAACAAAACCTCCATTGATAAGGGTTTCATTATTCCTACATGAGTCTCCTAATGAGTGATGAGAATTCAAAATGTTATGAAACTCACAAAAAACATTGTTTCCTACTTTGCATGAATTGTGATGAGAGCTTTCATAACTCATGGAATTTTCACTATGTAGAGTTCATGGAACCCTCCCTATGAAACTATCCAAAAGGAATGAGGTAAGATCATCATGTAATGCATTCTATATGTCATTTCCATATAACAATGATGATACAAGGGTTTCAACAGACTGATGTACCTTACTTCTTCAGAGATGAGACTCACATACCTAACTTTGTATGCTAGATTGCATGGCTCAAATATGATGATATAAAGGGTCCAAAAAAATATTTCAACACCTCCTTTACTTGAAAAGGTGTCTCTTTTATGTGAAACTGCTTTGCAACAAGCCTTGTCTTCTGTCCACCACCACAAAATTTGTGTTTTCCTTCATTCTTCGTGTGCATGTTTATACTTGATAAAGTCTCAATATCATGGAGGTGAGTCTCTGCAATGTGTTCTTCATAGGGGTAGAAAATTGTATTGTCCATGCCTTGAAGAGAGGAGGAATTTCTCGATAGCTAACATTAAAAACCCTAGAATTTTTCAAAATAAAAAGTTTTAAGTTTCCTCCTCCTAAAATGGTGTGAGACTCTTGGAAGTTTGAGATTTTGTTTTGAACCCTTTGGCGCCTAGGACTTCTAGAGGGAAACATTTAGACTAATGTGTAAAAATTATTGACAATAATTTTACTAGCATTATTTCTATTTGTTTTTTATTATTGTATGGATAGCCTCATGAGTGATTATAATACCTTCTAAAATTGATCTCCCTAGGTTGAAACTAGTTTTCTCTTTTCATATAATATCTAGTAGAAAAATCTTGAGTCTATTTCCATGGCTTTTGATAATATCTTGTAAACCATGTTCCACATGTTGATGTAGCTTTTTATTTTCCTTGTGGATTAATTTATTTTCCCTTAGTTATAGGTTTTTCCTACACTTTTATTAAGCTTGTTTAGGATAATAAAGTGAGTTTATTATTTAATAACTAGGAGATAAGGTGATGAGTTGTCTCCACCCTTAAAGGGTGGAGCATTTGTCTTTTAATCACTTTATTTAAAATTGGTGGTCAATTCCTATTGGTTGGATTTTCCCCCTCCATCATCTCCTTAGTTATATATAAACTCACTAACTAACTTGTATTTTCATATTCTTGTATACTCTTGCATATTTTGTCATACATGTAAATTGATGCATGTAGTCATTATTCTATATTGAGCTCCTAATGCAATCTTGTCATCTTGACATTTACACATCTCTTGGAATTTCAGGTCTATAATTGTGTTATTTCATTCACAATTTTATAGCTTATATTTCTCTCATAAAATGATATTGGTTATTCATCTATTTCAGATTTATAACACCACAAAGAGATTAGGAAAAAATAATCCATGGATTTAATTGTTTCTTTCGTAGGGATCAACATTATATAAGTGTTGTTCATGTATTTTAGAATGGTTGTTTTTTTGTTGGATTCTTCTATTACAACCACCATCTTTGTGCCTAAGAGTGCCTAGATTTTTTTTTAAAGTAGCAAGAAACCCTTTGGGTCTTGGTGCTTTATTGGTGCCAATTGAAAAATTGTCGATTTCACTTCATCCCCTATAAAGTATATATTAATGAAATCATTCTTGGTAGATTTTACCAAGCATGAGATATTGTTCAACATTTCATCTCCTTCCTTCCCATCAACACCTTCTAGGTTGTTCAAAATGTCTCTAAAGTTCTTAACTACCACTTCCCAAATATATTTCTCATTTTCTATTTGTACACCTTGCAAATCCTTGTTTCAAAAAAATATGTTCTAATTTATCTTATCTTTGTGGAATTATGAAAAAATTGGTATTCATGTCACCCTTCTTGAGGAAAAATTCCCTATATTTCTATAAGACAAAATTTTAGTACAATGGCCTTAAATTTATTTTTCTTTTAAGTGAGTTAATCCATACCATTCTTAATCATTACCTCATTGAAAGAGGTCATCTCTACGTCGACTACTCGCTCCTTTTCTAGAAAGATGTTTTTGAAGTGAGATTTATTCCAAATTTTAAATTATTCTTTGATGTGCCCGAATTTCTTATAGAGCTAGAATAATTTTGTCTTTCAACTTGCATTCCTAAGACCACCATAACTTATTTTTTAAAAGGAAATATGGATCACAAAACTATATATATTCAAAACTTTGAAAGTAAGAGGGGAATAGTCTAGGAAAATTTTGAGCAATAGAGTGAAGTGTCGAATCAAGAGATAGGTACTATGGAACATTCATAAAGGAAAGAGAGGGTGAGCCAATTCTCTCAAAATAAGAAACAGTCCAATAATTTACCAATATTAGTGAAGCACTACCTCCTATTTGTCCAAGTGAAGCATCCATTTTTTGGAATAATATCTTGAAGATGGTTACCAAATACAAAATTATGGAAGTCAATCTATGTTTGAGTTTGTTTTATAATTCTCCCCTTTTTCTCAGAAGTATCCAAAATGGTATTAAAATTCCCCAATAATGATGTGGTCATTCTCTATGGTTTGTATTAAGGCTGTAATTTCTTCCCAAACCTCTTTTTAGGGGGATTACTAGTTGGGTCATACACATTAATCAAAATATAATCAAAGTTAAGGGCAAGATGTTTGACTTTACTTACTTACCAAGAGTGGAATGATTGAATGTAATCCACATCCATCAGTAAGGGATTCAAAATGGTTCCCAATCCTCTAGAAGCCTTTTAAGTAGCCACAAATAGTCCCTTCAATTGCTGCCATTTGGACATAAGTGCAATGAATTCCAAATATACTAGCTTTGTCTTCTACATTAAGAATATATTGGGATTGACCATGATTGTTTGGCACTTAAACAAGTTCCTTTTATTAGGGGTATTTATGCCCTTAGCATTTCACATTAGAAGCATCATGGCTCATTGGGAAGAGTGATCCCCTTCCCCAATCTCAATTTCATTTGGAATTTTAATCCTCCTATAATCTCCAACTTTTCTTTATTGATTTTCTTGTCCCTAAGGCTCTTTTCTCCACATTTAGTTTTTTTTAATTATCTTTGATTCTAATTGGTTTATCATTTTATTTTCTAAGATTTCCAACTCATCTTCTATGAATTTTCCTTCAATGTTATTATCTACTCTATGGTCCACTATTAGAGAGTTTTGATTCTTTTGAGTTCCAACCATCCTTGTCCCTATTACATCTAAAGATCTTTAAAGTGATTTTGAATTTCTTCTCAACTATCCAGGTCTCTTTATTAGCCATCTATGGGTCAGTATGTGACTCCTCAAGTATCTCCAAAAGTGGATTGTATGTATCCAATTGTGCACTATTATTACTAGGATCTAAACCCTTATTTTATTCTACACCATCCCCTTGAACTTGCTCCACCTTCTCTTTTCCCATTTATTACCTTCTACAATCCTTCATTGAGCACCCATATAACTATTTTTTTTTGCAAATCTAGTGAAATGGATAGTATTCCTCAAGGGTCTAGGGTTTAGAGGAATCCCATTTGCACCTAGCACAATAGTTATTCTTTTTGGAATCCATTTTCTCTTCGTGTTTTTATCAATAGAAAAACTCTATCTCACCTCTTGTTTTCTAGAGGTTCTTATAATCGAACCAATTATCTTTTAGGTTTTTCTATAAAATATCTTTGACTTTTGATTTTAGAAGGAAAAAAACTATAAACATATACCTATATATGTATATTGAGAGTATATTTATATACATATATGTGTACAAATATTTATTTTATACAAGCCTTGGTGGTAGTAATGCTTTATTGGCTACATTTTATAGCTACACTTCATGGTTATGCAAGGATGCCTTATCATTAGTAATTTATGGTTGCATTGGGAAAGCTAGGTCAAAATATATATTTGGTCTTATAAAAACTAATACTATTGTGTAGTACAAAGAATATTAGGTTGATACAAATCTACCAATGTAAAAAACCATGATATTGCTATGTGCAAAAGAGTATTGTGTCGATAGAAATATGCATGTGTAAAGAATTAATATTGCCAAGTGTTTAATGGGTATTGGGTCGACACTAATATGCTCACATAAAATATGCTATTGTAGAATGTTAAGTGAATATAGGCTTGATACTAATGAGGCCCAATAGTGAGTTTTTATCAGCAAGCAAATATGCATATGTTAATGGTTGACTTGAATAATTAAATGACTAACTATGATATCTCTAAAACAACAATCAAGTAAGGATTCATAGCCATCTTATTTATTGAATAGTAATAACATGTTGAGTTTGATTTAAATTATTTTGATAGCTAGATATACTTTGTTGTTATCACACCTGCAAACATAAACAAAAATATTATAGATTTTTTTTATAATACACATCAATAGTATGTATATTTCAAAATATAAATGTAGAAATTAGTCATTGTATAGTATTGCAAAGAGACAACATTTGAATGGTTATTTCGATACACAAAAAATGGATGGAAAACAAAGTCTAGAAAAAAATAGAAACAAACTCAATTATTGTATGTGCATGTTTGGACGATTAAGCAATATTAACCTATCTCATATTGAAATTCTTACTCATGAACATGTCCGAGGAAATACCCAATGAATGCTCAACAAAATTTACAAGTTGCCATGTCTAATTTTTAAAGAAAAATAGGTAAAAACTACTAGCATGGTGATATGGACAATATTGTAAGTCAACACATATATTATTATTAGCTTCATATTATCATTCCATGATGAGAGCTCAAGTATTGTAGAATGTGGGTTACAATAGTAATTAATTTAATTTGAATGATTACAATTATAAATATAAATGTGTATATGTGTGTATTGGAAGAACTTCAAGTACACAAATATGTAGGTATATTTATAATTCATGTATTTATTTTGTAAGAACTTGGTGAAGTGTGAAACAATAGCCATATATGTGTTTGTTTCTCAATTGAATTTTCAAAAAAAGACATGTTATTTGAGTCAAAATATGTTTAGTCTTGAAAGGATAAGAGAAATATTTAATCTCAAGATAAGGGTTTTCCTTCAATTTTAATTTCATTCACTCAAGTTGATGAGTTTTGTGTGAATTTGAGTAGTCATGTTCTTGATTGTGTGGAGTCAAGTAGAGATAGGAGTGGTGGACAAATGTTGTTTTTCGGATGTGATTATGCTATAAAATGTTTTGGTCAAAGTGATGCATAAATTGTGTGCATTGTTGGTCCATAGTACTTGATAGGTTGCATGATAACCATATGCCATATTTAGCTAGAGGGTATCCAGGGTTGTGTGATAAGTTGCAAGCAGCAAGGTCATTACCTTACACTTGGTTCTCGAATGCCATGGTACAATTGTAGATCTTTGTACTACCCTCATGAAGGGTAGGGCCACATCTAGTAGGAAGGTGTGCAAGAGATAATAGGTTTGGGGTTGGAGGTAAAGCACAAAAATAATACTATCCTTCCATGTAGCAGCTTAGAACACCACATGCTCTTTACTTAAAGACTATTTATTGAGACAATGATCTTTTATTACACATTGACTATTGCCTATTGTACTTGTATGAAAATGGAAAACTAAATATGACATTTGGTAAGAAAGAAATTGCATAATTATGTTTACTTCGAGCATAAATGTAGTTGGTATGAAAATTTTGAAAATAATGTATTCTAGTACTGATGAGTGAAATGAATTTTAAAATGTATTGATAATATTAAGATGAAAATCTATCTGAGAATTTTGTTCTTTGTAATGATGTTAGTTATAATTTTACTTTCTTTTGGAATGATGTATTCTTATTATATATGTGATACAAAAGATTTTAAAAATTGTAGTTTATGATTGAAGTTTTTTATATGAACATAGGGTTATTTACAACTCCCCAGTGCATTTCTCTAAAATTCTTATAGTCTTAATCCTCTTGAGTTCATGTTTTAAACCTACTGTTACTCCAAGCACTTATAACTTGCCCTATTTAGCTCTCTCCCAACCACCTTCAAATCCTTGTATCATTAGTATCAAATTATAACTCTCACCATGCATAGTTTTGTAAAATTATGAATGTGTGATTATCATGCATTATAAATTGTGATTTTATTTTTACATAGACAAATATTATTCTCTTCTCTCTACCTTCAATTTATAAACCTCAACATGTGATTTTTTTCAAGTGTCATGGACATCTACTTATTACAACAAAAATACAATTACAATTTTTTTACTTTATCAACTATAAATAACTATAGTTTTTCTAATTAAAATCAGATAATAGTGAAATTAATAATAATAAAAAAAAATTCTAAATTCACAAATCTGTTAGCTATACCACCAAACAAAGGGATGCGAAACAACATTAGAAATATATGAGTCAAAATCTACATGCACTTACATAAAATTACTTACCTAATTTGAAATGTATAATTTAATTTGAAATGGATCACCTCACATAAACAAAATATAGTACTATTAATCCAAACAAAACAACTATACAAAATTGCAAGGGTAATTATGAGTTCACCTCTCCCATATCCTCCTACTCAAACATCTTTCCATTTACTTGAAGTGTCCCTCACCTTTTATTTGTTTCCCCTTTCCACCTCCTCTTTGAGCTTTTCCATTCATACATATGCAAGTTTCATGAGAACAATTCAGTGAAATGTTCATGTTATCTTAATACAAGTGTTTGACAAATACCCCAATTGTTTACATAAGCAATGATCCATATTGCACTCTATTCATCTAATTTTGCGAGGCCAACAGCAAGGTCTAGATTGCCAATTATTAAATATATATTTCTGTAAGTAAAACCTTCTCCCTTCATTACTAATCCAAGTTTGACAGTACCAATTATATTTTTCAGATTGCTTCATTTAGCATCAATAATTCAGATTGCTTCATTTAGCATCACCAATAATCTCCAGAAGAACATTTGTCATTGGCTTTGTTTAAAATGGTGAGAACTATTTGGATCTTTTATAACAATTTCCCTTGCAACAATCATGGAGATAAATTTTGTTGTAGTGTGGCAGTCAGCACATATTCTAAGGTTCATAACAACTCTAGTAACTCTAGTAGTTAGACATAACGTTCCTACAGTTCATTGTAACTGAATTGAAATTATTTTAAGGAAAAATAGTGCGAACTTTTTAAATTAAAATTCTTTTTTTTCAATGATTGATACTAGAGTGACATGCAAAATGTTAATTTAAATCAGCTTCATGCAATTTTTTTCCAGAAGCATTTCAATTCAACTCTAATATTATTTCAAGAGATGTGTTTGACAAACCAAATGCAATTTCCAACTTCCCACTATGATGCCAAAGAAATAATTATTTTCCTTTCTCTTCCACATCATTAAGTAAATGCCTTGAACCTGGAAAATACCCTGCTGCCTTCATCTCCCAAGGCAATTTCTTCATCCCTGCACAAATCTCCTCTGTCTATGGATGTGATCTATCTCCTACACAAAAAGCATGTACCATTTTATGGCCTTCAATCCAACTACATCCAAGGATCTTTTTAATTCCTCTATCTTTCATCAATTTCCTTACCATTTGAACCTCATCCCACCTGCCCACTTCTGCATAGATATTTGAGAGAAGAACATAAGTCGCAGCATTTTTAGGCTCCAAATCAAATAGTAGTGTTGCTGTAAATACTCCTAAGCCTATATTCATATGTGATCTACAGGCACTAAGAAAACACCTCCATACAACCACCACAGGCTTAACTGGCATCTTAATGATAAAGTTTAGGGTATCCACAAGAAAGCCAGCACGTGCAAGAAGGTCAACCATACACACATAATGATCAACTGTAGGTTTAATGCAATAAGAATTAGTCATGTGATTGAAGTATGTACAGCCCTCATCCACTAAACCTGCATGGCTGCATGCACATAGAACACAAGCAAAGCTTACAACGTCAGGATGTCTGCCAAAGTATTTCATTAATTCAAAGAGTTTGAGAGCATCCTTGCAAAATCCATTTTGTGCATATCCTGCAATCATTGCATTCCATGACACAACATCTCGTTGAGGCATTCTGTCGAACAGTTCACGTGCCTTATCTATGCTTCCACATTTTGCATACATGTCTATCAGAGCATTTCCAACTATAATATCATTTCTAACTATATTATCTGACAAAAACCCCCCTTCAATTATGATTTGATGTATGCCTATACCCTGTTCCAAAGCCCCCATTTTGGCACAGGCAGGGAGGATGCTGGCAAAGGTTGTCGAGTCTGGCTTTACACCTGCCAATTGCATTTGCTTGAAAATCTCTAAGGCCTTTTCAACAAATCCATTTTGTGCATATCCTGCAATCATTGAAGTCCATGAGACCACATTTCTTTGAGGCATTCTGTCAAACATTTCACGTGCCTTGTCTATGCTTCCACATTTAGCATACATGTCTACCAAAGCATTTCCAACTACAACATCTGACAAAAATCCCCTTTCCATTATGCTTTGATGAATGTCCATTCCCTGTTCCAAAGCTCCCATTTTGGCACAGGCAGGGAGGATACTGGCAAAGGTTGTCGAGTCTGGCTTTACACTTGCCAATTGCAATTGCTCAAAAGTTTCTAAAGCCTTTTCAGCAAATCCATTTTGTGCATATCCTGCAATCATTGCATTCCATGAAATGACATCTCTTTGAGGCATTCTGTCAAACAGTTCACATGCCTTGTCTATGTTTCCACATTTTGCATACATGTCTATCAGGGCAGTCGCAACTATAACATCTGACAAATATCCCCTTTCCATTATGCTTCGATGGATATCCATACCCTGTTCCAGAGCTCCCATTTCGGCACAGGCAGGAAGGATGCTGACAAAGGTTGTGGAATTTGGCTTTATGCCTGCCAATTGCATTTGTTTGAAAGTTTCTAAAGCCTTTTCAACGAATCCATTGTGTGCATATCCTGCAATCATCGCAGTCCATGAGACAAAATTTCTTTGAGGCATTCTGTTAAACAGTTTGTGTGCCTTGTTTATGCTTCCACATTTTGCATACATGTCCACGAGGGCATTTCCAACTATAGTATCTGACGAAAATTCCCCTTCCATTATGCTTCGATGGATGTCCATACCCTGTTCCAAAGCTCTCATTTTGGCACAGGCAGGGAGGATGCTGGCAAATGTTGTCAAGTCGGCCTTTACACCTGCCAGCTGCATTTGCTTGAAAGTTTCTAAAGCCTTTTCAACAAATCCATTTTGCGCATATCCTACAATCATGGCATTCCACGAAACCACATTTCTCTGAGGCATTGTGTCAAACAGTTCACGTGCCTTGTCTATGCTTCCACATTTTGCATACATGTCTACCAGGGCCGTTGTAACTACAACATCTGGCAAAATCCCTCGATCCTTAATGCTTTGATGGATGTCCATACCGTGTTCTAAGGCTCCTATTTTGGCACAGGCAGGGAGGATGCTAGCAAAGGTTGTGGAAATTGGCTTTACAGCTGTCAATTGCATTTGCTTGAAAGATTCTAAAGCCTTTTCAACAAATCCATTTTGTGCATATCCTGCAATCATGGCATTCCACAAGATGACATCTCTTTGAGGCATTCTGTCAAACAGTTCACGTGCCTTCTCTATGCTTCCACATTTTGAATACATGTCTACCAGGGCAGTTACAACTATAACATCTGACAAAAAACCCCTTTCCTTTATGCTTTGATGGATGTCCATACCCTGTTCCAAAGCTCCCATTTTAGCACAGGCAGGGAGGATGCTGGCAAAGGTCGTGGAATTTGGCATTATACCTGCGAGTTGCATTTGCTTGAAAGTTTCTAAAGCCTTTTCAACAAATCCATTTTGTGCATATCCTGCAATCATTGCAGTCCACGAGAATACATCTCTTTGAGGCATTCTGTCAAACAGTTCACGTGCCTTGTCTATGCTTCCACATTTTGCATACATGTCTAACAGGGCACCTGCAACTCTAGCATCTGACAAAATTCCTCTATCCTTTATGCTTTGATGGATGTCCATACCCTGCTCCAATGCTCCAATTTTGGCACAAGCGGGGAGTACGCTGGCAAATGTGAACTTATTGGGTTGGAGACCTGTTTGTTGCATACGGTGAAACAGTGTGACTGCCTCGCGAGGATACCCATCTCTTCTGTACGCTGCAATAATCGTATTCCATGAGACTCTGTTTCGTTCTTTCATGTGGTCAAACACTTTACGGGCATCCACCAAACTTCCGCACTTGACGTACATGTAAATAAGCATATTATGTAGAGTTGAGCATGTAGCAAAGGTAAATTGCCTGTGAGCGACGAAAGAGTGGACCATTTTCCCTCGTGAAAGCGCGTTCCTGTGAATACAGATCTGCAATAATTGAAGATATGTAAAATAGTTTTCAGGTGGGTTGTTTGTAGTAAGAGGAATGCGCAGCGACCCCAACACAATGCTGCGAGATTGAGATGAATAGTGGATGGCAGTGGCATTTTACGATTGTAATTGGAGCGTGGATAATCCAGTGTTATTCTGTCTACGTCTTCCACAATGGCATTGCCAGTGGTAAGCATGGAAGCAAGTTCGAGTGAACAAAAACCTTCAATGGTAACCTGTTGAGCATTGTCGGCTTTCAAAACCAAATGTACATCCATACATGAATCGATTAGTGTCTCATTACCAAACCTGATGCGACTACAACCATTTAGCAGTGAATAGTCAAAAACAAGATGATTCAACCATCGAACAAGAAGAGAAGCAATGACACATAGATCTTAAATCGTTCCCTTAGAGAATAAGAAATAGTCATCCCTCATCAAAGAGAACATTATGAATACTAGTTTGTGACTAAGGATATTTGGTTAAATTTGAAAGAAGGGATATAGAATAATTTTAAGGATAGATTCGGGTAGTTTAGCAAACACAATGGTTTTTATATAGTTAAAAAGGGATGCGAAAAAGTAATTAATAATGTGGTGATTTATATTAAGTCTTATTTATGGGGAGCATGTAGTGATCTAAAGTGTGATGAGAGGTTACAATTTTTTTTGGTTGGGTTTATCATGTTAAGATTTTAACTAGGGGTATCTTGAAGAAAGGATATTATGGTTCTAGTAGATGTTTCCTCAATCATTTTATTCAGAAGAAGAGGTCAATCATACCATTTCTTCACTATGTTTAAGCTAGAGGGATCTTAGATTAGTTCTTACTAAGTTTCAATATTAGTTGGGTGGTGACAAAGATCTTCCATGAACATTTTGAATCATGAAAGCATTGTATCTCTTTGACTATTATTAAGGATCTCTAGGATATGATTTGAGGAATGATCCACTAGAAAATTCAATTGGAATGGAATACTAAGATATTTAATGGAAAAGAGAAAAGTTGGGATCAACTATGGGGGAAGTGAAAGATGCTCACATTTAAGAGTTCATCCTTTAACACTCTAATTTGAAATTGAGTAAGTGGCATGGATCTATTTTAGATTATAGAACCATATTGTCATGTCTTGAGTGAGCAACTATTGTTGAAGATTACTATTGTTGAAGTTTGAGAGTTTGTTGTTAAAGTTTCAAGAGTTTGTTGTTGAAGTCATGTGTGTTGCCTACTAAAGTGAGATGAAGTTGTCAAAGTGTTGCTAAAGGGCACATTATACTACTAAGTGCATGTAGTGGTCTATGGTAGTTGTTGACTTTGAAGGAGGTCATTTTAGTTAGTTTCTATCCATTTGGGTAGTGACGAGGTGACAAAATGCTACATATTGTTGATGGTTTCTCAATTATAGTAATTGTTATTTTGATTTCCAAGTAGGGTCCATGGATACAAGCATGTGTCGTGTGTGTGGTAGGTAGGAAATGGTGGTTATTCTCTTTTGTAGGTTGTTAGGTTGGAAGGAAAAATGTTGAGGATTCCATGAGGGCGATTAGAAGGTGGAACAATTACAAGATTATTGGATACCATTCTAGTAATTGATTGATTTTCGCATCATAGTAGTGGGGCATGAAAAGGGATCAAACACTCTATTTTGAGTTCCAGTTGGCATATATATAATACTTTTATTAATTTGTTGATAGAAATAGTGAATTGTAGAGTAATAGATAGTGCAAGAAGATTTGAGAATACCTAGGTAGTTGTATTTATTATTGTACAAACTAGAAAGCTCTTGACAAAATTCCTTGATTCTTAATGCTTTGATGGATGTCTATACCATATTCCAAAGCTCCCACTTTGGCATAAGTTGGGAGTACACTAGAAAATGTGAACTTATAAGGTTGGAGACTTATTTGTTCCATGTGTTCAAAAAGTGTGACTACCTCGTCAAGATACCATTGTCTCTTGTATGCTACAATAATTGCATTCATGAGATGTCTTATTCTTTCATGTGGTCAAATACTTTTTGAGCATCCACCAAAATTTTGGACCTAGCATACATGTGAATAATTTCATTATGAAATTTTTTGCATGAAGCAAAAGCAAATCGCTTGTGAGCAATGAAAGGGTGGAATTTTTTCCCTTGTAAAAAATGTGGTCTTAAGAATACAAGTCTTTAATAATTGAAAATATGTAGAGTGGTGTTCAAGGGGATTATGTGCAGTAAGCAAAATGTGCAACACCTCTTTCAACATATTGTTATGAAATTGAGATGAGTAGTGGGTGGAAATGGAATTTAATAATTGTAATTGGAGCATAGAAAGTGTGTAGTATTATTTGTTAAAACAATGTCTCAACCTTTCATGATAAAAATAGTAAAAATTAAGAATAGATGTTTTTTATGAGAGGTGTAAAATGGCTATTTTGAGATGCATATTGCATGGAGATTGCTACAAGTTGGACCATCTCAAGATAATTATAATATTTGAAATCACCATGTTGCTAGACCTGCAATTAATAAAAGCATTAGTTGTAGCTAACCAAGGTCTACCTAAAATTAAGGGGTATCCCCCCAACTTAATCTTTGGTTGTAAAATCATAAATTTTGTGGGATATTCCCAAGATTCAACAGAAATAATGATCTCTTCAATCATACCTTCTAGTTTTACAAGGGAACGGTCTACCATTTGCAAGACTATTGGAGTAGGTCTTTGTCCTTGAAGGGCTAGTCTCTCCTTAGTCTCATTTGTCATTACATTTATGGTTGCTCCTAAAGCCACAAGTGTATTTGGAATAACTATATCGCCAATACGTACCTTTATCATTGGGCTCCTAGGATCTGCATACTTAGGAACAAAAATCCTCCCGAACATCAAATTTGTAAGTTGTCCAATGACTTGGACTATCATGGGGACTTGTTTCTTCTGTTGTTTTCTCCCACATAGTTCCTTAACTACTTTTGTTTACATTGGAACATCTTGAATGGCTTGCAGCAAATTAATTTTAATGTTAACATTGTGTAACTCATTCATAAAATCAAAACTTGATTGAGATGTTTCTTGTCATTTTGGTTGTTCTTGCAACCTATCAAGAAATGGGGGCCTTAGTTGTTCTTCTTCTGGTTCTTTTAGATAATCCTCTACCTCTGTGATAGTTGGCCTTTGAAAATTCTTTCATGATCTTAGTTGTACACCATCAATTTCTAATGGTTTGATAGGATAAGTCGGGTATCCTGCCACCTCATTGTTATAAACTGATTGGGCCACCTTATTATTCAGATTGGGTATGGTTGTGCAGGCATTGTCTTTGCTTTTAGCAGTTGAGTTGAAGTAGATGGTTGATTAGATGACGTTGGAACAGGTGGTAAGATTTGTTGGGGTTGTTGATAGGGATTTATTGCTGAAGGTGGTCGATATGGATGAAATGATTGATATTGTGGGTATACTAGTGGTGGCACTCGTCATGCTTTCCACGATTGTAATGCCCCAAATTTAAAATAACCCTTGGCCGACTTGAAAAAGAAGACTGTTTTTAAACACTAATGAGTTAGTAATAAAATAAACTAAAAAATAGGAATATGGGCCGACCTCATTTGAGGTGCCATGAATTAAGTTTAAATTTGAATTTATTTTCTATTTGTGTGGCCGACATTGCTTTAGTGTGGATGGATTAATTTAGTATATAAGGAGATCATCTTCTATGTTGAAGTATCATGAAATTTGGAGTCAAATCCTTACCCAGATCGATGAGAGCGTAGTGTTGATGGTTAAAATGACACAAACAACATTAAAACATAATATTTCTACTCTATTTCTCCTGAAAAAGAAAGACTACATGTAGTGGCCTAACTCCCAAGGTCCTGGTAGTTGGTTCTCAACTGTCTGATGTCACTCAATTGGTTCATGCAACTGTAATATTCAAGGGGCCTGTGCTGGTAACAAAGGATTCAAGCTATGACTCTCTTTATCAAAATGGTTCTTGTAAATCAATGGGTTTTAAATAAAAGAAAAAGATAGATCAAAGGGGTAAATCAGCAAGTATGAATTAAATTTATCTAATATCCAGACATATACTTCTAACAATGAATGTTTTCTCAATCGATCACAAAACCATAGCATGACACAACCCACAGTATAACTGTACCATCGTATACATCTTAGGTGCTTAATTCAATTCCACTATTCGCATATCACAAGTATTTCCAAGATTTCAAAACAACACACATTCATTCATCATCAAAACCATAGATCAACAGACTTCAATAACTTTAATTCAATGACAATTCAACAAGATAATCTTTAAACCTGGTTTCTTCTAATGACTTTCATCACATAAGAAACTATCATGCTTCAACACAATCATTGGCATTCAGGTGGATTATAACTCATTAATCTTATCAAACAACACAATTCAATGTAAACTCCATATTTCATAAACCTACAATTCTATTAATTGTCAAAAGATCTAGTACAATGTATCTCTGCAAAACTCTCTAAAATTCTATCTCCTAGCACTAGGTAAGCCAATCCAATTCTCAATTAGCCGACCCTTACAATGTGATACCCATTTGGTATTTATAGATATACAAAAGAAGTTCGAACTTCACTTCTATCTTAGGCTTTCCACCTTTTTAGGAACAATCAACTTTCTTGGAAACTCAGATCAACTTTGATCTTGAGTTCTTACATTATGCATTCAGTTTGATCTAACAACAGAAGATAGAAATAGAAGAAAAGAAGTCATGCGCCCTTAAGACTATCAATGCTGCATGCATGCAACATGCAAGGAAGAAGATCATCATGCGACATGCAAGGAAGAAGAACATCATGCATGCAAGATTTTATGCATGTGAAGCTGGATCTGCTATGAATTCATCATAACTGGTGAAGACTTGTTGTAGCATATCCATATCTGGCCCATCAATCTAGTCATCTTCAAATTTGATGCGATCCAACTCAACTGCAGCAAACTCTTTCATACTTTTTACCTTGATCAACTCTCTCCCTACAACTTTTATTTCTTCTTTGACTTCTACAAGTCGATCTATCACTAAGTCTCCTCCATCATCTTTCGCCTGCATGAGTCCTTGGAATCTTTCATTCCATTTCTCTCTAACCTGACTCAATGGCATGCCATCTTTAGTCATTACATTCACATCTACAATTATAGCCATAACCGCTTCCAACTCTTCCAACTGCTCAGTTAAATTATTAACCGCTTCCTGAATCTCATCCTTATGCTTGCTCAAAAAGTTAGTCCTAAACTTAAGTATACGAGAAGTCTTTTCTACAAAATCTTTGTTATCATCTTCGAGTATAGATTCTTCTAAAAGAGTAGTTAGAGGCAATGTATTTATCTTCTCTAATTTTTCAATATACTCCTTATACTCTTCTTCTAGTTTTTCGGATGCCTCAATGTATTGATGCATCTCTTTTATTATTCCTTCTGCTTCTTTGTAAGTTTCAAACCCTTTTTCCAAAACCTCACCTACCTCCCGGTTCACTTTGTCTATCCATTTGCAAACCATCTCCGCCTTACCTCTAACCTGTACCAAATCATCAACCTCCCTTTTGCTTAGCAAAACAGGGGTCTCAATTGCTGCAACCTGTTGTGACCTTGGAGAGGAGACACTCTTCAAGAATGAATGTAATTGATCCAATTGAGCCTTAAGCTCATCTTTCTTTTGTTTGTCCTTGATCATTCTTGATTTAGTCGTTGAAGCCACCACATCAATCAAATTTATTTGTTGATTTCTAGTGGGTCTTCCCAAATTAACCGTACTCAATTGATAGTCTGTGAGCTGCATATCCCCTACCTCCTTTTCAGTCATAGGCATAGCACATTCAACAACTATCTCCCCTTTATCTGTGAGTCTGGTAGAATGCAAAACTTTAGCCCTCTTCTTAGGCCTTTCCTGTTCAATCTCCTTCATCATGTCCTCCCAATTAAGAGGTCGAGGAGGTGTTCTAGCTCTCTTCTGCAAATCTAATTTCAACCATGTAGGAGCACTAGGAGCAATCATCATCATGGAAGAAGAAGCAAAAACTGTAGAGGATGGCTGAACATTTATCTCAGGTTGAGAATCAAACTTTGCTTTCTCTTGTTGTTCCTGCAGCACATGCATCTGCACCAACTTCTCAGCCTCTTCTCTATCTCTTTGTTCTTGCACTTTCTTGTCTTATTCTTTTCTCAATCTCTCCTCTTCCATCTGATCCTTCTCTAACTTCTCTTTCTCTAAGGCCTCCTTTTCCAATCGTTCTACTTCCAAAGCTTTAAGTTTTGCAGCTTCAACCTCTTTTTCTTTTCTTATCTTTTCTGATTCTTCCTTTTCTATCCTTTCCATTTCCAAGGCTATGAGTTTCTCTGCCTTTTCCCTTTCTTCTTCAGCTTGCTGTTTCTTTATTAGCTCTTCAACATCTCTCTCCTTTCTTAGAGCTTCAACTTCTTGTTCTTTCTATCGAGCCTCCTCTGCAAGCTTCAATCTAGCAACCAGGGCTTCCTTTTCCCTTCGGTTTCTTGCTTTCTCCTCCTCGAGATCATGGATCTTCTGTATCAGTTCCAGCTTGTCATTTTCTGCCTTGACCTTGATCTCATGCTCTCGTAGTCTCATTTGCTCCTCCATTTCATCAACTGCCGTCCTCGTTTCAACTTCTTTTACCTTTAATTGCTGCTGTTGAAGTAGAGCATTAGCTTGTAACTTTGCCTCCATTTCCTTTTGTTTTTCCGCAGCAGCCCTTGCATCAGATTCTCTAGTAGCATCTTCAAATTGTTTCCATTGTTCTTCCTGTGTAAGAATCTGCTCAATAGTATGATCTAGAGGCACATTTTCTTGCAAGTCCTTCTCTGACATAGTTTCATCCGAGTCTGTCTCAATTTCTACCAATTCTTCCTCCACTTCTTTTCCTTTAGTAGCTTCAGCCATGGCATAAAGTACTCCTTGAACTTCTTTACTTTTCTTTCTTGTGAGTGGGGCTTGTGCAGATGACTCACCCAATGCAGGCGCAGAAACAACATATTCAATTGGAACATCTCCCTCTAGTGTTTCTTATTCTTCATCGACCACCTCAAGTTCTATTTCTTCAGCATCAGGAGGAAAGAATTCCAATGGCTCTTTGGGAGGTGTCTTCCTTTTAATCCTCTTGTACCCTTTACCTTTCTTGAGGATTGGTCCCTAAGGAGCTTAAGTTCTCATCATCAACCATTGCACACTCCTATCCAAGACTATTCTTCCAATTTTCTTAATATCAATTGTTTCTTCCTCATTCCAGTCTATTGGATCTACGCTTTTAGTGCCAATATTCAAAGCTTCATATGAGGGATCTAATACAATTCCATCATCCACCAAAGTGTCAGGAATATTTTCTTTAATACCAAGTTCTGACATGAATGAGACTGATAATCTCTCATAATTCTTCTTCCTTAAGTCATACTCATCTTGCCGATCACACCAAAAATCCTCTAACAATTAAAATGTCTAGTAAACACCGAAGGTAATAAAGCATACATCTTCTTCTTTGGATCAAAATACTTACGAGCTGTATACAATCCCAATTTCAGTTGTATCAACTCATTACAAACCACCTTTGCTCCCTTCAAGTGTTGATAACCATATTCCCCCAACTTCATGGGAAACTTATGGCATCTTGTCTTGTGCTTGATCCCAAACCTAGCATTAACTCCAATGGCTTGATACACAAATTCCATAAGCACTATTCTATTGCCGCAGCATCTTGGAAGTAAATGGGGATGACCCTCAAAACCAAACAATCTGAAGTATGTAAATTTGAGGTATTAGATGTACCAACTTCCCCATTCAGAAATGAATGCCATAGCCTCTTGACTTAACCTGTATCCTGCATCTCCACTCAACTAGTTGATAACCACATATAAAAATGCATCATTGACTCTTCTGAAGTGAGTCTCAGCAACCTGAAGAGATAATTGATCTTAGTGTTCCCATACCTTCCTTTGTCCATCCAAGACTCCCATTATACCTACTCTGTTTAATCCTGGGAAAATCCCCAATCTTGCTGCAACATAGACCACATATGAAGTCATGAAGAAAGATTTGGTCTGTCTAACCCTTGTAAGCTGATCATGTATAGCATCAGAAACAATCATTGACCAATCAAACTGGTAATCACCCTGAAAAATTACTTGAATAAAATGAAACATCCATTCCTTGAAATGGAAGGCATCCCTCTTTCCAAACACTCTGGACAACATCAATATCAAATCAGATATCTCCTTCTTGAAATCTGCCCTCTTCGGCTGGTCTACCAGCTTGCTTAAAGACTTCTTCTCGGTGCTTAACCATCTTTTGTTTAAATGAGACTTATTGGAGTCTTTATGCTTATAGTATTTCTCCAATGCCTTTGCCTCATTTAGCTGCACCAAATTCTTGGGATCAAGAACATTAAATATGCTTTGGTACATCTGCGGAGTAAGATCTATAATCACATTATTCTATGAATCCATGCATAATCTTGTAGCTGGATTATAAGTACTGGCCACTGTCAATATCAACTCCGGACACTGAACTGATAAAGGAAACACAGTGATATGTGCAAGACTAGAGTCAACAATCCTTTGTGATCTCCCTGTCAAGTTTACTCTTTCTGCAAAGGTCTCTTCATGTAATTCTTCAAAGTTATACTAGCCCAGATTAGTATCTGTGATATCTGACCAGTCTGATTCCACCTTGCTCACCTTCACCACCGGATTCCTATGATCATACCTCAATGTATAAAGTAGCTGTTCTGGTTTCACCTTCTTGATTTTCAGTGCTGTCTTTGATGTTCCAGCTGGTTGATTCCTTCGAGCAACCTCTCCTGACGTTCCTGACATCTCTCAAATCTCCTGCAAGCAAACCTCTAATTAGACCTTTAGATAAATCATCATAAAACATGTTTTTAAAACATACCTGTTACACATACATTGGAGTCGGAACCAGACAAAAGCTCAAAACAATCGCTTTTACAAAACTGGCGGACTCAGAGCAAAAACTGATATAGGAACTTCACCAAATAACAAACGGGCTCAGAGTCGGAGTCAGAGAGGTTATCGGAACCGGGATTGGAACAAAAATCGGATTTGGTTTTCTTCGAATTCTCCTTTTTTTCATATTTTATTTCCATTCCGCCTCCACCTCCAATTTAGTTATCATTACTTTGACAAAAGACTTTCCCACTATATGTGGAGCCGGACACGGGATGAAAACGGAATTGATACCCTTCGCAAACAAAACTCTTAAGTTCAAGATCAATTCCGATCCCGCCTCCGCCAATTTATTCTATACTTCAAGGAAACCTTTTAAAACTCGGAATCGAAAACGGAATAAAAATGGAATCGATAACCTTTGTAAAACAAAACTCTTATGTCCATAATCCATTCCAATCCCGCCTCCACCTATGGTAATCATGACATCATCAAATTTATTCAGTTTCAACATAACTTCATGATTAAACCTAGGTCGCTATAAAATGGCAAAGGAGCTTAAAAACTCTACCCTTATATGACCATGGGGAACAATTGTATTTTAGGGCCATTTATTTAAATCTTATTTAAAGTAATTGCAGAGACCAACGAAACCCTAATCTAACAAACCTAATAAAACTAGGGCACGGGTTTAAAACCCTACCATTCTACCAAACGACGAAACCCTAATTTAAACAATAAATCTAGTCTACCCTAACTCACTGTAAAATCTCTAATCTACCTCACTGTAAATTCTTAATCTAACTCATGCCATTAAAAACCTTTAATCTAATCTAATCTACTGCAAATCGAAAACGACACGACGCAATCACGATTAAGACGTGAAAGCGACGGTGCCCTAAAATAGAAAGAAACGACACGATAAAACCAGACAACAAAGATTTAAAGCAAAACAAACAAGCCAAAACAAGAACCTACTCATTCAATCACATCGATAACCATAAAATTGCTTTAAAACACAATGATTGAACACGCGAGCAGATACAAAGCAAAACACAACGAACAAAACAAAGATAAAAGACCTACCTCAAACGCAAACAAAGCCACGCTAACTTTCTGAATCAATTCGCACACAATATCCTTTCTCTATCTCAATCAATTTGCTCAAACGAACTCTACTATTGCTCTTCGCGCTCTCAGACTTATAATAATAACAATAATGATCGGTTTTAACCCTTAATAAAGAAAAATATGTGAATTTCTACCTACACTAGCAACCACCATTAATGCATTAAAACGCAGTAAAGGCGGAGTCAGAACTGTAAGAGAACGAACACTGGTCTACAATGCAACTTCAATCAAAAAGTCAATGACAAAAATTGGCGGGGGCGGAACTAAAATGGAAACAAGATCTTAAAATCATAAAATTTCCAAACCTTATTCCCATTTCGAGTCCGCGTCCGACAACTAAAAACAGAAAACAAAAAGTTAAGTAAAAGACCAACCTAATAAAACAAAACACAAAAACCGAGACAAAACAAACATTAAAAAGCAGCGAAGTCGGGATCGGAATTGAATTTGATTTTGCAAATTTGGATAACAACCATCCCAATTCCCACTCCGGCTTCGCTTCTGCCAAAGACAAAAAAAAAAAGCAAAGAAAAGACCATCGGGATAGAACCAAAAACAAGCCTCAAAAGAACTTTTAGAACCCAATTCAGTTCCGGTTCCGATTCCGACAGAGAAACCAAAGAAAAACAAAGTATTGGCAAAACTAGACTCCAAACTTTGTTTCAAAAACAACTAAGTACAAAAAAACAAAGGGGGACCCATTTTGACCAAGACAAAAGATGGGGTGGTTATGCAAGGCATAACACGTAGCTCCTCATGCGGAGTAGCCAGGTATGCATATAGTGACTGCCTGGTGATTTCGTGTTGTAATTCCATCCTGCTCTTTATTTTTCCATCCTTCATAACTCACAATACTCTTTCTCTTGATCAAGCTATAGGTGCAATTGGCCCCCGAAAGAAGGATCAAAGTAGTGATTGGCGTGAGAAGATGCAGCTGAGTGAGGCAACGATTACCTGATCTGGCCAACCACCCTATCTTCCACCCACCCCAGTTCATCGGGAATTATAGTTGGTGGGAACTTAGGAGGCTACCCCTATTTCCACCCACCCGCTCGTGCATAGAGGGAGGAAATTTTAGCTCCACCCAACTGATGAATCGAAAGAAGAAACAATCATTCTCCCTAAGGAATATATGGTTGGTGGGGTGCCCTTCGGGATCGAATTTTAATTTCTTCTGGAAAGTAATTGGAAGAAATCTTTGACCATTTTATAACAATATTAGAAAATATCTTATTCAAAAAAATATATCTAGGGAGAGACCATTTGTCTTACGGCTTTGGTCGAAGTTCGCAGGCAATCTCTCATCGAGTAAAGCGCATATGCATCCTCTTCCCAGATCGAAGGCATCCCAAGCATTCTTGAGAGGTGTTAGCATCATTACAAATCATCAGGCATCCATTCCAAGGGTGTGCACGCCAACTGTGGTTTCCAGATCATGCCATATTCTTTCTCAATGTATGTGAATTAGTTACAATAAATATTATATCGGATTTACATCTACATGTCGTCATTCATATAATCTGAAATTTATCCTAGTCTGAGTAAAGTTGTATCAGAATACATTGGTGTAGTCATTGGATTTACAACAGATATAATAAATTCTGAATGCTCAGTTAATTTGAATGATATTGATATTCTGTGAAATTTTGATATTGTCTTTCTCGCTTATTTAACTTCTATTGGGTATAGAGTTTATATGTGCATGAATTTCTAGTTGAATATACAAAACTATAGTTTTGTGGTTGCATTTTGACTGAGTGCTTTTATAGTGGTATCAGAGCAGTGATCCTACCAGCCTGGGGGAGATTTCTTTATGCCACTAAGTCAGAGGGATTTAAGAGCTATTGAAAGAAAAATAAATAAGTTGGATGAAAATAATCAGAACACCAGCTAGGGAATTGGAGGCAACGATGAGATGGAGGATCAAATCAAGGAGTTCAGGGCCTTCATGGAGCAACAAAATCAAACAAATCAAGAATTGATGCAAATGTTGTAAAATCTATCCACCAGTAACAACAAATCAGGATCCAATATGACTAAAGAAGGGAATCATGAACACTCTGAAAGAGGGGAGCACAACAGGACATCAAAGGAGTCAACTCACAAACTTTCTCAGCCCACATTCTTGCCTAGTGTTGAAACAACACATGAGGAAGAAGAACATCTCAGCTTCAACACTATTGTCCAAGACTACATGAAGCTAGATGCTGACACGTAGGCTATTATTCCCCTTGGACAATTAATCATAGCTAGGAGAGAGTTTGGAAGTGATGAGAGACTACACCCTCAACAAATGAATAAGGATTTGCGGATCAAGGTCAACAAACTTTCACTTCCAACGTTTGACGGCTCCGAGAAGGTGATGACACACTCATGGATTGAAAAATTGAACATATACTTTTCTCTCAGCCCCATGACAGAAGGTGAAGCTATCAAATTTTCCATATTTCACTTGGAGGGCTTGGTACATGAATGGTGGCACCATGGTACTGTGACCCAAGGATTCGGTCTTGTGAAGACTTATGTTGATTTCACACAGAAGTTGATGGATCAATTCGATAGGAAAGATTCGGAGGCATTCTTTCAGGAATCGATAAGATTAAAGCAAGTGGGCACCATGGATGATTATGTTTTAGAGTTTAAGAGGCTTGTTGTGATGGTACCAAATGTCTTAGATAGAAGGCTTGTGTTCTTTTTTATTGAAGGCCTATTTGATTCCGTTCGAGGGTTAGTGAGAGCTTTTGAGCTAGAAACTTTAGAGGAGGCTATTCAGAGGGCTTTGAGTCTAGATAAATCCATTAAGAAGAGCAAACAAATTGTTAGGAGTACACCAGCAGGCCAACCAAGGAAACCTTTCTCTAAGAATTCGATTCCACGACCAAACGAAACCGAAATGTCAAGAAACAAACTCTGATAGAAGGGTTTGTGCTACCATTGCAAAGAAAAATGGAATGATCATCACAAATGTCGAGGGAGAGGTCAAGTTTATTACATTGAAGTAGTTTTCGATGATGAAGTAGAAGAAGGGAGCAATGAGGAGGTCACTAATGAAGGATAATAAAAGGGGGTCCCATGGGTAGTACTCTTGTTGCACTTTCAAGGGAACCATGATACAATTCCCTTTGTGTTCAAGGGATTCTTTGAGGATGGAGAGTGACAGTATTGATAGATAGTGGAGCTACTCATAACTTCATTGACACGAAGACAATAGCTAAGTTGTGCCAGGGGGTAGAGGAATTCAAAGGGTTTGACGTGGCAATTGTAGGAGGAAACATCCTCTCTTGCACTAGGCGTATTTAACAAATGGGGTTGATCTTAAGAGGGCACAAGATGAGAGATGATTTCTATGTTGTCGATATTGGTGACACAGATATAGTTTTAGGAGTTCAGTGGCTTTATTCTTTGGGGGAATACACCACCAACTATCAAACCATGGAGCTGAAATTTAAACATGATGGGGAGAAGATTGTTCTCAAGGGGCTCTCCCAGGATGGTCCTATGGTGGTTTCAGCAAAAAGGATGGAACAATATTTTTGTAGAGGTGAAGTAGCATGGGCAATAGAGTGCTTGGTCACAGACACTAGTCCATCAAAAGAAGAAATAAATTTTCCCATTGATATTCAGACTATCCTAAACAAGAAGTGCAAGGCGTTTCACAAAATCCCATCAAAATTGCCGCCGGATAGGGGGTTTCAGCATGTGATAGAGCTTGAAGAAGGAGCCAAACTAGTTATCACAACTCCATATTGTCATCCGGGGATATACAAGGAAGAAATCGAGAAGGCCATCAAGGAGTTGTTGTAAATGGGACACATACGACCAAGCTCGAGTCCTTTCGTCTCATCGGTGGTGTTGGTCAAAAAGAAATATGGGAAACTCAGAATGTGCATCGATTATAGAACTCTCAACAAGAAGACAATCAAGAACCGCTACCCTATTCCCATGATCAATGAGTTGATAGATGAGCTACATGGAGCAGTATACTTTTCCATGATCGATCTTCATTTTGAATATCATCATATTAGAGTCTGAGATGAGGATGTCCATAAGACATTGTTCAGGTGCCATTATGGACACTACAAATTCTTGGTGATACCATTTGGATTAACCAATGCTCTCGCCACATTCCAGTCTTGTATGAATCAGGTATTCATTGTTTAGTTGAGGAAGTTTGTGTTGGTTTTCTTTGACGACATCTTGATCTACAACAAGACGTGGGAAGATTATATGAGACATATAGAGGAGGTGCTTGACATTCTTGAGAATAATTCATTCTATGCTAAGATGTCAAAATGTGAATTTGGGATGATCAAAATTTTGTAATTGGGCCATAAGATCAACACACAAGGGGTTAGTATTGATTAGGAGAAGATCAAGGCTATTCAAGATTGGTCTAGACCCAAGAAATTGACATAGTTGAGAGGGTTTGTGGGTCTTTGCAGCTATTACAAAAGATTTGTGAAGGCTTTCTCTCAGCTTGCAACACCATTGACAAATCTCACTAAGAAAGGAGCTTTCACATGGAGTCTTGCAGCACAACAAGAATTTGATAAACTCAAGGAGGTAATGAGCTCGTATCCTGTTTTGGCTATTCTGGATTTTTCATCTCCTTTTGTACTTGAATGTGATGCTTCGAGAGAAGGAATTGGAGTAGAACTAATGCAAAATAAGCACCCCATAACATATAAGAGTAGGAAACTCACAAATGCAGAGAAGGGTTTCTCCATTTATGACAAAGAGATATTGGTGATCATGCATGCCCTTGCTAAGTTTAAACAGTATCAGGTTTGTGGGAAATTTGTGGTGAAAACAAATCATAACAACTTGAAATAATTCCTCAGTCAGTGAGAATTGAATGATAGACAACAAAAATGGGTAAGCAAAATCCAAGCTTATGATTTTGATATTGAATATGTGGAAGGAAAGAACAATGTGGTAGTTAATACTCTCTCTAGGAAACCTTATATTGGTGCCATGACTGATGTATTTGCTAATTGGAAGGTGGGAATCATATCTGAGTATGTTAGGGATTCATTTTCTAATGACATCTTGGAAGGGAAAGTGGTGGATGACATGTACAAGGTGGTTGAAGAGCTCATCCTCTACAAAGATCGGGTCTATCTTGTGCCTCAATCCAAGTTCAAGAATAAGATTATTAAAGCTTGCCCTAATACTCCCCTCACTAGACATCTCAGATTCTACAAGACATACAAGCAAGTAAGAGAAAATTTTGCATGGAGGGGATTGAAGAATGATATATTTCAGCATGTGTGTGAGTGTTTGTTGTGCCAACAAAACAAAATAGAGCGTGTTACCAGCTGGTTTGTTGCAGCCCTTACCCATTCCAAACTAGAAGTGGGAGAGCATATCAATGGATTTCATCACGGGGCTCCCAAAGGTGCAAGGTAAGGATTGTATTTATGTTGTGGTGGATAGGCTCACTAAATATGCTCATTTCCATGCCATTACTTCATAATTTAAGGCTCCTCAAGTTGCAAATTTGTTTTTTAGAGAAGTCTTTAGACTCCATGGGTTGCCAAGGAACATTGTTAGTGATAGGGATAGTAGATTTATCAGATTGTTTTGGCAAGAACTCTTTCATTTGGCTCACACAAAGTTAACCCCTAGCACCAGTTATCATCCACAAATGGATGGTCAAACATAGATCGTGAATAAGTGGATTGAGGGATATTTGAGGAACTATGTAACAGGGCAACAATCGGCTTGGGTGAGATGGCTTCATCTAGGAGAATTTTGCTACAACACCATGTATCACATGTCCAGTGGAATGTCTCCTTTCAAAGCACTCTATGGGTATGAGGCCACTTCTTTTATGAATCTGATCCTTGTAGATAGTCGAGTGTCAGGCGCTAGAGACATGGTGCAACAAAATGTAGACATCATGAACTCTTTGAAGGAAAATCTACAACGTGCTCAGAATTAGCAGAAGTTATATGCAAATTAGAGAAGGTCTTTGAAGTTAATGACATGGTGTACTTGAGGTTGCAACCATACTGATAGTCAACTCTCAAGGGGAACAGAGAAAAAAAATTGGAGCCAAGGTTCTACGAACCATTCAGGATCATAAGGAGGATTGGAGAGGTTGCATATGAGTTTGAGTTGCCTCCAAGAAGCAAAATTCATAATATTTTTCATGTCTCTTATTTGAAGAAGGCATTGGGACAACATATCACACCAATGTTGGAGTCTCCACCACTTGATGATGAAGGCAAACTCATTTTCGAGCCTAAGATGGTGTTGGATGTAAGAGAAAAGCAGTTGAGGAATAATGTCATTTTGGAGTATCTAGTAAAATGGAAAAATATGCCACCTGGGAAGGAGTGGAGATTTTTGAGCATCCTAATTTGAGGTTGCTTGAGGACAAACACCAAATTGGTGGTGGGGACTGTAATGTCTCAAATTTAAAATAGCCCTTGTTCGACTTGACTAAGAAGAGTGTTTTTAAACACTAATGAGTTAGTAATAAAATAAACTAAAAAATAGGAATATTGGCTGACCTCATTTGAGGCGCCATGATTTAAGTTTAAATTTGAATTTATTTTTTGTTTGTGTTACTGAAATTGCTTTAGTGTGGGTGGGTTAATTTAGTATATAAGAAGATCATCTTCTATGTTGGAGTACCACAAAATTTGGAGTCAAATCCTTACCCAGATCGATGCAAGCGTAGATCCTCATGCGAGGTAGCCAGGTATGCATGTAGTGACTTCCTGGTGATTTCATGTTATAATTCCATCATGCTCTTTATTTTGCCATCCTTCATAACTCACAATACTCTTTCTCCTGATCAGGTTATAGGTGCAATTGGTCCCCGAAAGAAGGATCAAAGTAGTGATTGGCATGAGAAGACGTAGCTGAGTGAGGCAACGATTACCCGATCTAGCTGAGCCTCACGGTTCTGGTCGATGTTCACAGGAAATCTCTTGTCCCGTAAAGTGCATCTGCATCCTCTTCCCAGATCGTGTTGAGAAACTATGTCTCAACTTCCAGCTTGAAGCCCCATCTTTCATGACGGCGTTAAATTGTCTCATTTCTACCTTTATCGCTTTACCGCGGTGGCTATATCTGGCTCTAGCGGTGACAGTCATAGCGGTTACTGCCATACCACAGGCGGTGGGTCCACTCACTGCGATAGCCCGATGAGACCGCCTGTGGCTAGGTCTGGCGGTTATCGCCATACCGTGACTAGTCAAGAGACTGACTGCGGTGTCCACGGTAAGACCGCCAGTGGCCTGGCTGGCGGTTACCGCCATACTGTGGCTAGTCAAGAGACTGACCGCGGTGGCCGAGGTAAGACCGCCAGTGGCCTGGTTGGCGGCTACTGCCATACCACGGCCAGTCAAGGGACTGATCGTGGTGGCCGTAGTAAGACCACCAACGCCTTGGCTGGCGGTTACCTCCATACCGTGGCCAGTCAAGAGACTGACTGCGGTGGCCGCGGTAAGACTGCCAACGGTCAGCCAAGTCGGTTATCGCTGTACCGCGGTGAGTCTTGGAGCCGGCAGCGGTAGCACGGTAGAATGGAGGGCAGAGCTCGGTGAAGTCGGGGTGAGCTCGGTCGAGCTCACCGCCATACCACAAGTCAAACTCGGTAGGGCTATGGTAGCGCAGTAAGGACTTTGGAGAGCTCAGATGAGCTCGTTGACAAGGTTGACCGAGTTGAACTCGGTGGCAGAAGCGACAGACGAATGGAATGCGGACATGTGGCTCAGTGTCAAAGCGATAATTGGCTAGAGGCCAAAGTCGTAGCAACAGTTATTGCAGGTCGACTCAGGGTGGTGGACATGACCCAATTTGGGTAAAGAAGTTATGGCCTGGGTGGCTTGATGTAGAAAGATCGGTATGGGCAGATCATTGGTGCGATTGGATCTGAGATTGATGTACCTTGTGATCGGCAGTTGACAAATAGAATTAATTGCAATGTATGACTGATGTGAGTTGAGTACGTGACTGCAAGTAAGAGAAGTCGAACTGTATGTTATGTAAAATATTGTAACAGTGAGATTATTCAGAGAGTGACTGTTGTGAGCTGAACAGAAGCAAGACTATGATTTGTATGTAATATCGTTATTACTGTAATACAAAAATATTCTTGGTTTGGTGTGGTGGGTTTTCTACCTATAAAGGTTTTCCCACGTATATTTGGTGTCATCTGTGAATGCTCAATTTTGTGTTCTCTATTTTACATGCTTGTATTCATCTGAAGTAGTTTTAGAAAGCTATTGTAACTGGTTTATGCTCCTCTCCTCTGTTGTATTAGTGTTAAGGGAATGTATTTTGCACTATTGGGTCTGTAGATCCATGTAGTTTTTCCCTTCAAGTGGTATTAGAGCTTGGCCAATTGTGCTATCCTTGTAGGAAAGATTAGTTTTTTGTGCTAATACTATTTCAGTGGGAGTCTTGCATTGTTGAAACTTGTTTCTGTTTGAGATGGCGAGTACATCTGGTAGAGTAGACATTGAGAAATTTAATGGCAGTAACTTTGAGTTGTGGAAACTCAAGATAGAAGACTTGCTTGTGGATAGAGACCTCTGGATTGCAGTGTCTGGAACTAAGCCACAAAGTACGATGCAAGAAACTTGGGATCTTGCTGATAGAAAAGCAAGAGGTTTGATAAAACTGAGTCTAGCCGATTCTGTACTCCTGAACGTCCATGAGAAGCAGTTTGCAGCTTCATTATGGAAGAAGCTTGGTGATATTTATTAGGGAAAGTCTCTGGTAAATAAGTTATTCCTGAGGAAGAAGTTGTACTCCTTGAAGATGGATGAAGGTGCATCTGTTGCAGACCATTTGAACTCGTTTAATATGAGTGTTACTCAGCTGACATTTGTAGGTGTACAGATAGAGGAGGAGGATCGTTGCATGCTTTTGTTGTGTTCGTTACCTGACAGTTGGGATCATCTTGTGATGGCCATTGGAAGCACTACCATGTTTTCAAGATGGAAGACGTTGTTGCCTCATTGCTATCTAAAGAGATGCAGAGGAAGTCTTCAGAGATGGCCAAAGAGGCTCTTGTTGTTCGAGGTAGACCAAAGGAGAAAGGCAAGAAGAAAGACAAGAAGTCGAAATCCAAATCTGCAGGTAGATCGAAGTCTCTTAGTAAAAATTTCAAGGTGAGATGTTGGAATTGTGGGCAACCTGGTCATATCAGGAAGGACTGCAAGGAGAAGAAGAAGAAGAATGCTTCTGACAATGAATCCTCTCAAAGTGATGCAAATGCTTTCATTGCAGCAGCCTTGACAACTCAGGCATCAGATGATGTCTGGCTGGTTGACTCAGGTGCTTCTTTTCACATGACGTCCAATAGAGAATAGTTCTCTAAATACGAGAAGTATGATGGTGGAAAGGTATACTTGGCAAGTGATTCAACGTTGGAGATAGTTGGTAGAGGGAGAGTCAGAATCTAGTTTCCTAACGGGAGAGTCAAAGGTATTGGTGGCGTACTTCACATACCAGGTCTGACTCGAAATCTTCTTTCTGTCAGTAAGTTAAATGATGTTGGTGTAGAAGTTTCTTTTTCAAGTAAGGGTTGTAAAATGGCTAGAGGTGCAATAATGTTGGCTAAGGGTGTTCGTACTGGCACTCTGTACAAGCTGGATGCATGTCCTGTTCTTTGCAACAGTGCCTCTGTAAAGTCAAACATTGTTGCACTTATAGAGAAAGATGAAGACTCTTTCTCTGGCTGCAAATGCTATGGAGGTAAAACTCCCAGCTAAGAAGACTATGCTGTGGCATCACAGACTCGGTCACATGGTGAGAAAGGTTTAAAAACCTTGAAGAATAAAAATCTTGTAGAAGGGTTTGATGATTGTAACCTTGAGTTTGATTTTTGCGAACACTATATCGATGGAAAACAACACCGTGTTTCTTTTTATTCTAGTCCTCACAAATCTTCTGGTATACTGGATTATGTTCATTCTGATGTGTTTGGTCTAGTTAATGTTCCTTTGTTATCGAAGTCTACATATTATGTTTCTTTTATTGATGACTGTTCGAGAAGGGCATTTGTATATTTTATTAAAAGTAAATCAGAAGTGTTCAGTCGGTTTAAAGAATTTAAATCTTTGGTAGAGAATTAGACTGAAAGGAAAATTAAGTGTTTAAGGACAGACAATGGCGGTGAGTTTTGTTCTGCAGATTTTGAAAGGTATTGCACTGATCATGGAATTAAAAGGCATAAGACAACGCCTTACACTCCACAACAAAATGGAGTTGCTGAAAGGCTGAACATAACGCTGATGGAAAAGGCAAGGAGTATGCTGAGTGGTGCTGGTCTGGAGCAGAAGTTATGGGTTGAGGTTGTGGCTACAACATGTTATTTAATAAACAAATCTCCTTGCTCTGCTCTTGTTGACAAGACACCTTTGGAAGCATGGTCTGATAAGAAGCCCTCTCTGAGGCATGTCCGTGTGTTTGGCTGTGAGCCATATGTTTATGTGCCAAATGAAAAGAGATCTAAATTGGATAACAAGGATGTCAAATGTATTCTCATCGGCTGTGGAGTTGGTGTGAAAGGATACAAGCTTTGGAACCCTGTTATTGAGAAGGTTTTGTACAGAAGAAGTGTGATATTTCATGAGCTAAAACCTTCAATAAGTGATCAGCAGCTTGGGACAGATCAAAGTGACAAGAAGAAGGATGCAGTTGAGATTCCCCAAACTCCAAAAAGGGAAGAGTTGCATGGTGTACCTGAGACTGAGGAGAGCACAAGCAGCTCTGGAAGTTTTGATGATGAAGAACAACCTCAACCTGTAAGAAGATCTACACGAAAAAAAAGGCAACCTGATAGGTATGGTTTCTCTATGTTAGATTCAAATTGTGTCTATGCTTTATTAACCAACACTGATGAGCCTAGGACTGTAAAAGAAGCAATCAACATGGCTGATTCAAATTCTTGGTTGGAAGCCAGGAATGAAGAGATGGATTCTTTGAAAAAGAATGATACCTAGAATTTGGTACCACTGCCTAAAGGGCAAAAGCCTATTGGCTGTACATGTATATTCAAAAAGAAGACATGCCTTGATGGAAGTGTTGAGAAGTATAAAGCTAGGTTGGTTGCAAAGGGTTTTTCTCAAATTGAGGGAATTGATTATGGAGAGATTTTTTCCCCCGTAGCAAAGCTGACATCAATCAGATTTTTGTTATCATTGGTAGTTGTATATGATTTTGAAATTGGACATATGGATGTGTAGACAACGTTTCTCCATGGTGAGCTGGAAGAAGAAATCTACATGTCCCAGCCTGAGCATTTTTTTGAAAGAGGTAAACAAAATCTGGTTTATAAGTGAATAAATCTCTTTATGATTTAAAACAATCTCTTAGAATGTGGTACCGGAAATTTGACACGTTTGTGTTGTCAATTGGATTTGTGAGATCAAAATCTGATCATTGCATTTATTATAAATCTAAGAATGATCGTGTGTTGTTTATTACCATGTATGTGGATGATATGTTATTCATTGGAAATAGCAAGACTATGATTTTTGATCTTAAATCTCAGTTGTCTGCAAAGTTTGAAATGAAAGATCTTGGTGCAACAAGGTACATTCTTGGAATGGAGATTACTAGGGACAGAACAAGCAGAAAGCTTTGGGTCAGTCAGAGTAAGTATGTGAAGATAGTTCTAGAGAGGTTTAGGATGGATGATTGCAAGCAGCTTGTTGTTCCAATCATGCATGAAACTAAGCTGTTTGTTGAAGACTGTCCAAAGTCTGCTACTGAGATGGAGGATATGACCAGTGTGCCTTATGCAAGTGTTGTTGGCAGTTTGATGTATGCTATGGTCTGTACAAGACTAGACATTGCCCAAGCAGTGGGAGTTCTAAGCCGATTTATGGAAAATCCGAGAAGATCTCCTTGGGATGTTATGAAGAGAGTATTTAGGTATTTGAAGGGAACTTCCGATTATGCATTGTGTTACCATGGCAATTTGGTTGCATCAAAGAGGACTCTCAACATCCTTGGGTATGTTGATTTAGATTGGGCAAGGGACATTGACAACAGGTGATCCACCAGTGGATACACTTTCATGCTCAATGGTGGAGCAATCAGTTGGATGAGCAAACGATAGGCTGTAGTTGCTTTATCCATGACAGAGGCAGAGTACATGGCTGCAATTCATGCCTGCAAAGAGGTTGTTTGGTTAAAACGTTTGTGTTCAGACATTGGATTTAATGCTGGGAAGATTTCAATCTGTTGTGACAGTCAGAGTGCCATTTGTTTGGCAAAGAATCCTACCTTTCATGCCAGGACCAAGCACATTGATGTGCAATATCACTTCGTAAGGGATATGGTTGAAGATGGCAAGGTCAGTCTGGAAAAGGTGGACACGTTGAAGAATGTTGCAGATGCTTTGACAAAGTCGGTTAGCACAAACAAGTTTAGATTGTGCACCGAATCTATGGGCCTTGGGGCCTATGATAGATAGTGATTTTTTGAAGCCATGGGGGTAGCTGGAAGTGTTCACCAAGGGGGAGCTTGTTGAGAAAATATGTCTCAATTCCCAGCTTGAATCCCCATTTTCATGACTTGGCATTAAATTGTCTCATTTCTGCCTTTACCGCTTTACCGCGACGGGTATGTCTGGCTCTGGTGGTGATAGTCCTGGCGGTTACCGCCATACCACAGGCAGAGGTCCACTCATTGCAGTAGCACGGTGAGACTGCTTGCGGCTAGGTCTAGCGGTTACCGTCATACCACGGCCAATCAAGAGACTGACCGTGGTGGTCACGGTAAAACCACCAGCAGCCTGGTTGGCGATTACCGCCATACCACGGCCAATCAAGAGACTGACTGCGGTGGCCGCGGTAAGACCGCCAACAAATTGGCTAGCGGTTACTGCCATACCGTGGCCAGTCAAGGGACTGACCGCGGTGGCCGCGGTAAGACCGCCAGCGGCCTGGCTGGCGTTTACCGCCATACCGCGGCCAATCAAGAGACTGACTGCGGTGGTCATGGTAAGACCACCAGCGATCAGCCAAGTTGGTTACCGCTGTACCGCGGTGAGTCTTGGAGCTGGCAACGGTAGCACGGTAGAATGAAGGGCAGAGCTTGGTGAAGTCGGGATGAGCTCGGTCGAGCTCATCGCCATACCGTAGGTGGAACTCGGGAGGGCTGCGGTAGTGCGGTAAGGAATTTGGAGAGCTTGGATGAGCTCGTTGACAAGGTTGACCGAGTTGGACTCAGTGGCAGAAGCAATAGATGAATGAGATGCGGACATGTGGCTCAGTGTGAAAGTGATAATTGGCTAGAGCCAAAGTCATAGCAACAGTTATTGCAAGTCGACTCAGGATGGCGGACAGGACCCAATTTGGGTAGAGAAGTTATGGCCTGGGTGGCTCAATGCAGAAAGATCGGTATGGGCAGATCATTGGTGCAATTGGATCTGAGACTAATGTACCTTGTGATCGGCGGTTGACAGATAGAATTAATTGCAATGTATGACTAATGTGAGTTGAGTACGTGATTGCAAGTGAGAGAAGTCGAACTGTATGTTATGAAGAACATTGTAACAGTGAGATTATTCGAGAGTGACTGTTGTGAGCTGAACAAAAGCAAGACTATGATTTGTATGTAATAGTGTTATTACTATAATACAAAAATATTCTTGGCTTGGTGTGGTGGGTTTTTTACCTATAAAGGTTTTCCCACGTATATCTGGTGCCATCTGTGAATGCTCAATTTTGTGTTCTCTATTTTACATGCTTGCATTCATCTCAAGTAGTTTTAGAAAGCTATTGTAACTGGTTTATGCTCCTCTTCTCTATTGTATTAGTGTTAAGGGAATGTATTCCGCACTATTGGGTCTGTAGATCCATGTCGTTTTTCCCTTCAAATTGAAGGCATCCCAAGAATTCTTGAGAGGTGTCGGCATCATTACAAATCATCGGGCATCCATTCTGAGGGTGTGCACGCCAATTGTGGTTTCCAGATCGTGCCATATTCTTTCTCAGTGTATGTGAATTAGTTACAATAAATATTATATTGGATTTACATCTACATGGCGTCATTCATATAATCCATAATTTATCCTGGTCTGAGTAAAGTTGTATTGGAATACATTGGTGTAGTCGCTGAATTTACAATAGATATAATAAATTTTGAATGCTCAGTTAATTTGAATGATATTGATATTCTGTGACATTTTGATATTGTCTTTCCTGCTTATTTAACTTTTGTCGGGTATAGAGTATATGTATGTGAATTTCTAGTTGAATATACAAAATTTTAGTTTTGTGGTTGCATTTTGGTTGAGTGTTTTTACAACGATTGTGGAGCATGTGGATATTGTTGTGTCCACTAAGGGTAGTATGGAGGTTGTTTCCCAAGTTGATTTGGGAAAGGATTTTGTTGAAAAGGAATTTGAGGTGATGCTTGATAATCAGTTGGGGGGCATTCCTCATGGCTTTCAAGGTTGCTTTTGGGCCATAAAGTAAACAGGCTCATCTATATATTCTACTTCAGTCATGCCTATAAGAAGAGGTTTTAGAATGGTGTCTCTACTAGAATCTTCCAAAGAAGAGATTTTTGTTCTATTGTATAGACATTCTTCACCATTATGTCTTTTACGACAAACATGACAAAAGAAAGCAAGGGATTTTTCAACCTCCTCTTGCTTCCTTCGTGTATACAGAGTGTCTATTTGTTTACCCATGTGACTTAATAAGTTAGTCTTGAGGTCCTCAAGCAATGTACCCAATTCTTGTTTTGTAAATCCTAATGTCCCTTCGGGAGAGACATGCTTCCCAACATACCCCTTGGTTGAACGGGTGAACCTTGAATGTTCCTGCACACATCACAAATGTCATCAAACCTCGTTTTAGAAATATCTCCTCCACCCATAAGATTTAAAGTATCCAAACATTTATCTCTAATCCCCTTAAGGAAGATAATTTTTATAGTGTCATGGGTCAACCCTATGTGCTTGGTTTTTTGTAGACTAAATAGGAAACGCTCCAGATAATCTTCTAAAGTTTCTTACTCATGTTGCATGATTTCTCATCTCGTGTTTCCTTGGTCCTACAGTATTCTTGGTATTTTTCCAAGAATTTTGCCTTCATATTGTCCCAACTATGAATGGTTTCGTGTCCTAGTCCCATAAACCACCTCAATGTTGCATCCTTTAGAGTATCTAGAAACAATTTAAGCTTTTGTGCTTCTGTATGATAATTGTAACTGTGACATAGAATGTCAAATTCAAAAAGGAACATATCGGGGTCTTCCATAGAAAGACCTTGAAAGACAGGTAGAGTTGAGTGCAATATGTTCTTCATAGAGGCATCCTCTTTTGGATGTGCAATGGGAAACTCAAAAGTAATAGGGTTGTTATTGGCCAATTCTCTCTCATTGCTATTGTTGTTGTTGTTTTTGTTGTCCATAGTTCCTAATGCCCAAGGAATGTAGAAAGTTGTGAATGGCTTAAGGTCTCTTGGGGTCTGACCACTTTGGAGCTTGTAAGATTCTTGAAATATCCTAGCAACCCTTTTAAATGAATCTTCAAGCAATTCATGTTAGACACTAAAAGGAGACTTGAAGGTGGACTCAATGTCACATTTTTCAGTATCTGGTTTAGTTAGTTTCTTCCTAGATAGGATGTTCACAACTAATGGTTTTAATTTGTTTTGTGATTTTTCATGTTGTGAACTACTTCCTATATCCGTTTTAACAAATATCCCTTTACTATCTCTACTATGATTCATGCATCTATATGATTTATAATAGAGAAAATTAAGGTTAATTACCCAATTGAGGTCAACGGTCGCACAAAATTTCGCCTTAGCGCACTAGTCCTAGCTTAATTCACTAATCTAATAGGCCTTTAACACCATTCCTCGACAACGATGCCCAAATGTTTGGATAAAACTATGGATTGATATTAAAGATAAACTATCCTTGCAATTCTATTAAATTGGTAAATATTCTTAGATCAATCCTCGGGAATTTCGTAGTAGTTTCCTCAAATTGTTCCTTTAATGTCAATCTAGGGATCGTAAACTTGTGAAAGGTGTTGTAGAAGTCTACCTAAGGGCTGAAAACAATGAGTTAAGTGGGGATGAATGCAACTAATACTCTGGAAAAGATTTAATTTGGATTTTGTTTTCTATTGCGATAGGAAATTATAGTGCGACAGGAAGTTCATAGTGCAACAAATATTTCGCAGTGTGACAAGTAGTTCACATAATAGAATAGAACGAAATAACTTGTAAAAATAGTGCATGTAATTGAACAATAAATAAACTGTTGAAATACTTAAACCTTTTATTCTTCAGATAACAATTGCATCCAATAGTGAACTGATTACACCAATTACAAAACTGGAATTTAACAGTGAACCAATCACATTAGCCAAGCATCAAAGCTTTTCAAACTTAAAAGGAAATTAAGTCATAAAGTGGTCGCACCTTGCAGAATACATTCGTCATGAAACAAACCACACAACATATAAATTCTAACTAATTCAAACACAAAAAAACCTCATCGAGCATCCCGAGAGTGGGCCCTTCCTCTAGTTCACAAGACAAGTCAGAAGAAATCAACTACGCTAACTCAATATCATGATCATCCAATTCGATTCATTCCAACCAATCTTAAAAACAAAATATATGTATGTTCTTTATTATCTATATCTTCTACAGTCCAAACCATAACATATTTATATATGTGATTTCTTACTATTATGACCTATAGCCAACACATTGAATACTATAGACTAGGATTAAAAGAGGTTATGGTTTGTTATGGCCAATGGCCAACAAACCAAATATTAATAGTCTTTAGTTTGCCACAAGCCATAAATTGAAAACAACAGTTTCAAAATGTAATGCAAAAATAAAAGTGAATAGTTTCACAGCACATCTAGCCCATCCTTTGCCTCTCCTCATGTCCCATGATCCTCAAGGGTTATCTTCCACATGGTTGGTTCCTTTAACATGATCAATTATGTCATAATCAATCAAATTGGATTATTATCTCAACAATTTGGCACTTTGGAGGCATTCTTTCATTCTTCAAAACATATTAAATATTTCTTCATTCTCATAATAATTAATGGTAGGGAAACCTAGGAAAGGGTAATAAAATGAAGCAAAAAGGGCATAAGAATTGACATGTTTTTCACCCATCAGCCTCTGCAGGCAGAGGCCCCCACAAAAGTCGCCAAGAATGTAGATTAATCTCCCGTAGCTTGAGGTTGAGCTCTTTCATTGTAAATTATTTTCATTGCAATTTATTCATTTTTTTGGATGCTCTGTAGCCTTTTCTTTTGATTCTGACTTAATTCTAAGTAGCCTGTGGACTTTAATATTTTCTGCACATCCACTAACAAAGGGTGTCACATGTTAGCATGGTGTGGTTTCTAGCAAGACCGCGACCTCTTATTCTCACAAAGACATGCATAGGTGCCACATGGTGGCCTTGCCGGTCTTTATTAAATCTTTTGTTCTTTGGGGTGCTTGACAAGGAAGAGCGCCACGTGTTGGCACTGTGAAAGTTCTTGAAGGTCGGAGAAGGGAAAGCCTGAGAAAATACCGCCTACACGCCACGTGTCTAGGGTGCAAAGTTCTTAAAAGGAAAAGTGAAAGGAGGCTCAATTATGATATTGCTACCAGGATTCAACCATGTAGGCTCAATTGTTGTCGAAGCATGCCACTTCTTAGCAAGGCGAAAGCCTGGACATATTTTGAGCCTGGAAGAGAGTTGAAAGTGCACTATTGGTTATCTTAATAGTAGAGGGGCATTGGAAGGAGCCACATGTTGGAGCTAGAGGATGTGAGTTCCAATACCACTTAGATCCCACTCATTTGTGTAGTTGCAACGGAAATGATTGATTACCTAGATGTTAACGTGATTGTGTGATCAAGTGCACGATGTTTTCCAAAGGAATGGTTGCAACGATCGTCATGATGGTGATCCTTAGGCAGCGAGTGGAGGGAATATTTTTAGTTAAAATCTCAATTCTTAGCTTGGGGAGTTTGCTCTATATAAGCCTGCAGACATTTTGTAAGGAGGGTTCACCATCTTTGTAAAAAATAGTACGTAGAGAATACCAATTGAAAGGAAATTTTCATTCCTCAAACCTTAGCATTTTGTGTCTTTTAAATCAATCAATAGAAAGAAGAACATATCAGATTGTGCCAAGTTCATCTTTACAATGTGTTATTTTTGTTTATGCTAGCTTTAATGTTCCGTGTCATTTAGGAATGGATATGATATTGATGACTGATTATTGTTGGTGTGAATGGGGTTATTTCCTAACTAGTTACTAGTGAGAACCTATTCACATTATTATAAGTTTACTTAAGAGTTAAGTAACCTAGGTGTCATTTCTAGAGGTTAGTTATAATGGGGCCATGTCTCATTATTTATTTTTAGTTACCTAGGAATTTAATAATTCTTGCATGCATTTAATATTTTGTACTGAGAATTTAATGCTTGTGTCCTAGGTTGTTATGACTTAGTTGTCTCATGTGATAGGATTAAGACACTTGTCATGATCTTGTCTAATATTATTCATCACCTTGCCTATATAAGCAAGGCTTCATATGTGCATTTGATCATCTCAATCTCAACTTCAGTTGTGTAAGTCCAAAACATCATTGCAATCTTGAGTATTGCATATGGCCACATCTTGCATCCATTGTTGCAATTTCTTGTTCTTGCTTTTCCCTCTTGTGGAAGGTTGTTGATTTTTGCAGATGATCCGAGAGGCTTGAGTCCTTGAGTGACTCAAACATGTTCTATAAGCTATATCTCAGCTCCTACAATTACTATTAGTTTTATATTTTATGGTTTCTAGCATAAGATTGTTGATTATTGAATCATGTCTTGTACTCGTTCATTTTTTGCAATGATTTATGGTTAGCTATTGTATTATGCTTGTTGGTGAGCAATATTTACAAAGGAAAAATGTTTTAATAGAATAATCGAGTCGTATCATGCTCTAGTGAGCCTCAGTGGGTGATTCTCACGAGAATATTTGAATGCTATGCTCTATTCCTATTAGGTCTTAAGTGTTTTGTTCTCTTTCCAACAATGAAGAGTTTGCAACACTTTGTGCTTGTTTTTTAGGATTTTGTGCTTCCGATTATTTGAAAATGGGATTTGAAATGTAAAAGCTTTGGTGAATCGCCTTAGATTAGGTTTTCTTATGTTCTATTTATTCTTCCCCTTTTCCTCCTCCAAACGAGAACGAAGAGCTAGCTTCTAAAATCTTAGAGGTTGTCTAGTGGAGCGCAATTCGTCCCCCATCCGCTAAACTTCCCATAAGGTTGTTTCTTGAGGCATAGATTTTAAGGATCAACATTGTCCATATTTGGTTAATACAAATCTATTTTAAAATCATATGCTAATGATTTTTTGCATGAGATTATGAAGAAAATTGTATTATATTTCTTTTCATTTGGTATCAAAGAATGGTCAACTTGTTTGATCTATGAGAAGAGCAAGGCCTATTTTACTATTATTCCTTTTTTATAGGAGATTGTTGTAGTTAATATTATATTAGGATATAGTTATGGCATGCATTGCTAGAATGAAGTTGGAGAGATTCAATGAAATTAAATTTAAGCTTTGAAAGCTCAAGATGGGGGATTTTCTTGATTATAATGACTGGATTACAAATCATGTTGCAAGCTTCCTTGGACTCCACTCTCATTATTGGAATTGGTCATATAGTGACTTGGAGATCCTATTTGTAGATATATGATAAGTCATTAGTTATTGGGAGGTTGTGGAGTTAGTCATATAATATTTGGAGCTCTTATTTATCCCCTAGATACATTGTCATGTGAAGGTTGTGGAGGTGACCATATTTTGACCTAGAGATGCTACATGTCCTCTAGATAAATGGTCACATGGAGGTTATAGAGTTTGTCATATGATGACTTAAAGCTTTTAATAACCCCTTTCTCCTTTTTGTTGAATGTATTTGGTGGAGTTGGTCATATGGCGACTTAGAGCTCTTGGATGCATGTAGATACATTTTGCAAATTCATGGTATGTTGAATCTATATATTGCATATTTGTGATAATCCACCATGTTGTAGATTTGTTGGTGTTTTCGATGTGTGAATGAACTCATATTTGCATCATAGTTGTGTGTGTGGCTTACATTACATGCAAGGTGTTTTGTAGGTTTTTTTCTTTAAAATGTGATTCTTTTACAAATTTGTGGATTTTCTTTTTTCAATTTGTAATTCTCAAGGGTTTTCCAAATGATACAATTTTGGATTTTCTTGCATGCTTTCAATCATGGTTAGAGACTTGTTCATTAGTCTCTAGTTTTTGACCTATAGTTATCCTACAATGATAGATTTATGACATTTTGGATGTAAGGATGTTTCTATTCTAATGTTTATTCCATGAAAAGAATATGGATGTTGTCTGAGTTTAATTGTTACCAATAGAGTTTTGACTTTGCATTAATTTTAGGCCAATATATTTTGATGGTTCCAAGTTATACTAACTAAGATCTACAAATTTTGTTCTACAATCTACATTGGTTTTAGTTTTTGACTTATAGACATGTTTCAATAACCTTTGTTGCAAGTCACATGTGTGTAATATAAGGTTGTGGGTGTCATTTTTATGTACCTTTATATTGAATGAAGAACTCAAGAGTAGATCCACAAAGTATTAGTGGTGTCATGTGTATGTAGCAAAGATACCCACCATGAAAATAGTCATAGTGAGTTCCTAGTCACTTTGGATATATTTGTTATTTATCGTTAAGTATTTGATGTCATGAAGATACATGACCTTTGTGTTAAGATTTTGGTTTGTTGACCTATGGTCATCATTGAGCATTGGCATGTTAAGTAATAGAGACACAATGAGATAGACTATTTGGAAGAAGGCCTTCTGAAAGTCACACATGAAAAAGAAAGAATTATCTTCAAGGTTTTGAGCACATCAATTATGCTCTCATAAGAGGCTTTAGATTACAAGTCAACGAAAACTTTGTGGAAAACATGGTTGTGATAGATTATTTTCTACGTTGAAAATAACAAACATAATGTCATGGGAAGCCATTGAGTAGACATATAGAGTTTTTCCATGATATTGTTGTGCTTGGAAATTTGTCACAAAGATGATATTTTTGCTGTGGAAAACTTATAATAAGCATGCAATAAGTGTTACTTACTAGGATTTTTATTTAATATTTGGTCATATGTGATCTTTAAGGTTTGGTTATTATTTGGGATTAATCTTATAGTGTTGAGTACAATAATGATTTTTCCTTGGAGAAATTAAATTGATTAAATAATCAAATCGTAAAGCAATTGATGAAACACTACATAGGAGTTTTCTAGGAAACTTAACTTAGTTGACTACTACTCATCCAAAAACATCTGCTATAGTTGGAATCTTATCTCCATTCATGATTCATCCAATTTAACAAAGTAATTAGTTAGTTGAAAAGTAATTTGGAGTATTTGAAGAATCAATATTTTCAACTTATTGATTTTTCATATTCATTTTTGGAAGGTTGCATAGACTCTAAGAAATCAACCCTTGGTTACTACTTTGATCTTGGATTTTCCATTATTTCATGGAGTTATAAGCATAAACCTAATGTTGCATTGCCATCCATTGAAGTTGAATAAAAAGTAGTTGTTGAAGCAACATGTAAAACAATATGACTTATAGTTTGTCACTCAACCTAATCTCATGATTATTTATTGTGATAATTAAAGTGTGTTGAAGATGTCCAAGAATCCATTGTTCCATGCTCACACAAAAGCATATTGAAGTACATCACTTCGTTAATGACATGCTACCCCCTTCAAATAACATGCAACAATAAAGAGCAACCAGTACACACCAATATCTACCAGTGGGTTGCCATTATGTCCATAAAAATGAGAAAAATACCATCTCTATTGGTTGTTCCCTTGTGAACTTTTTCATTTTCTTATTTGGCTTGCTCATGAGAAAAGAGAGTTTTATCATGGGCTTTAGCATACCTTTTGAGGAATTTGCAAACTCCATGCTTAGCCAATATGGGCCTCATGTGTGCCCAAGTGTTTGGTTCAAACTATTTTTGAATTGCATGCAAAGTGAGGGAGTTGTTTCTGACGATCTTATTGTCTCCACCCCTAAAAAATACTTCTACAAATTTGTCCATCGAACCCCAAATTTTGAAGTGCAGGCATACAAAAGTTCAAATTTGGCTTAGAGTCTATATGTTGCCAAGTGCATCTCGGACCTCAAAGTCCTAAATGCACATTGAGGATCGGACCTGTTGATAAAAATTATAGACAAATGAAAAATAAATCACAAAAATTTAAATCAAAATTGAATACATTCACAAAACACATAGAACACACAAAGAACACAAGGATTTATAGTGGTTCGTCAGAATGACTACATCCACTCTCAAAGCAGGGGAAAATATTTATTGAATGTTGTAGCATCGACATCTCCATCAAGAGATAATTACATTTCAAAGTTCAAAAGATAACATTCCTTCAAGAAGGAATATGAAGAGGCATGGGAGAGTTACGAACAAGAATTCCATTGGACTTCATATACCCAACAATCTCCCGCTTGAAGTCCAATGACTACTGCAACATACCAGACATTCCTCTACTTGGTTCTTATTGTCACTTCTTTAGAATTTCGAGAGAAGCTCTACGAAATTCGAACTTCTCCCTTGGTACTACCTTTGTCAATACATCTACTGGGTTCACTTTAGTATCAATTTTCTCCACCTGCAGTTTACCCTCATCAAGAACATGTCGAATGAAATGATATCTCAGTTCTATATGCTTGGTCTTATTATGAAAAGCATATTGGATCCCTTGGTACAACATCCCAACTGTGGGTAATTTTTTTTGCAATTAGATCCCAAAGTTTGAAACCAAATTGCTCCTCACCATAACCGATGAAGATACACCTCTTTTATTTGGGATCTAGTTTCGTTCATTGCTCCTTAGGAACATGCACAAAAGCTTTACAACCAAATACACGTAGGTGATTATAAGAAATGCATTTCCCAAGCCATCTCTCTTCTGGGATATCAAAATCCAATTGACATGAAGGAGCTTGACTGATCAAATACACCGATGTATTACAAGCCTCTACAAAAAATTATTTCCCCAAGCCGGTATTAGAGAGCATATAGTGAACTCTCTCAAGAATCGTTTGATTCAACCTCTCAGCTGTGGCATTTTCTTGAGGGTTGAAAGGAACTACCTTAATCCTACGTATGCCATTATTTGCACAAAAGATGTCAAATTTTGAAGAGAAAAAATCTCCACCATTATCTGTTTGTAGGCATTTAATTTTGCGCCCAATCTGATTTTCAACAATAGCTTTAAAAGTTGTAAATTTTGAAAACACCTTTGATTTTCTATTCATCATATAAATCCATACTTTGTGAGTGCAATCATCAAGAAAAGTAACAAAATAACTAGTGCCTCCAATAGAGGTTACCTCTGTGGGACCGAAAACATCAGAGTCCATGAGCTCCAAAGGTGTAGATTTCTTGTCATGACCAATCTTCAAGAAGTTGGTCTGACTTTGTTTACCATAAAGGCAATGCTCACATAACTCCAAAACAATTGATTTTAGGCCAGGAAGTTGATCCCTTTGAAGCATGAATTCAAACCCCCTTTTTCTCACATGTCCAAGCCTCTTGTGCCAAAGCTCTGAACCACTGTGCACAACAACCATTGCAACTCCCACTTCACCATGGCACTCTAAAACATAAATATTACCCAATTTGTTTCCTTTTGCAAGCACCAATACACCCTTGGTTACTTTCCAAGTATCTAAAGAAAAATTGACATTACACCCTTGAGCATAAAGTTGGCTCACTGATATTAATTTTCGTTTCAGCGTAAGAACATGTCTCACATCTTTCAAGATAAATTATTTCCATTTTTCAAATACAATATCACATCACCTTTTCCTACTATTTCACATTCTTTATTATCACTAAGAAAAACTCTATCAAACTTACCTTCTTGGTAATTTGTGAAAGCCCCTAGACATGGAGTAGCATGAAAAGAGGCACCGAAATTGAGCACCGTCTGCAGTAGTGTCACTCGCTAATAAAACCAAAACACCATCATCTTTATCATATGCAGCGTTTACTTCATTATTGCTCACCTTTCCTTGTGCCTTTTTGTAATTCCAACAATTATTTTTTGTGTGACCCGATTTGCCACAAAACCAACAATCACCATTTATGCCCCTCGACTTCAATCTTGGAGCAGATTTGGACCTCCTTCTATTATTATTTATGCCTCTTTCTTGACCTCTTCCTCTATTGCCAATGCTTACAACAATCAAGTCGTCACTAGAAGAGGGTTCTTGATGTTTTCTTCTCATGTCTTCACTGAGAAGCGTGGATGGAACATCATCAAAGTTTAGTTTACTTTTGGCAGCCACCGAAGTGCTAACTACCATCACAATCCCTTCCCAATTGTTCGGTAAAGAACATAATAAAATAATTTCTTTAATTTCATTATCTAAATTGATACCCATGGAAATCAATTGATTGGCCAAGGTATTGAATTAATTTAGGTGATTCGACATGATCCCACCTCTCTCAATTTTAAATTGTATAAGTTCTTCATGATGAAAACATTGTTTGATGTCGATGTCATCTCGTACATGTCAGAGAGTTTATCCCATAACTCTTTCATTGTCTTCTCTGCTAAAACATTGAATATAACGTTGCTAGACATCGAAAGAAAAATAGTAGCCCTTGCTTTCCTATACATTTTCTCCCATTCTTCATCTGACATTGAACCTTTTCCTTTGGCTTTTCCTATTAGTGTGAGTGAGAGATCCTGCTTAATCAACAGTGGTTTCATCTCTACCTTCCACAGTCTGAAGTTCTGCTCCGCGAACTTCTCTATTTTCCACTTATCTACTTTGTCCATAATTTTGGAAATTCTTCACCTATTTCCAATCAACTTCACCACCAAGCTTCTTCACCAGGCTCTGATACCAATTGTTGATAAAAATTGCAAACAAATGAAAAAGAAATCACAAAAAATTAAATCATAATTGAATACATTCGGAAAACACATAGAACACACAAATAACACAAGGATTTATAGTGGTTTGTCAGAATGACTACATCCACTCTCAAAGCAGGGGAAAATCTTTATTGAATTCTATTTTTACATACACTATATGCTGCAACATCAACATCTCCATCAAGAGACAATTACATTTCAAAGTTTGAAAGATAAAATTCCTTCAAGAAGGAATGTGAAGAGGCACGGGAGAGTTACTGACAAGAAGTCTGTTGGACTTCATATACCCAATAGAACCCCTAAGTCTAGATTGAAATTGTGAGGGGGTTTAGGCTTGTGTTTGAGTTTTGCATGAAAGTGAGTTGCATTACAGACCAAGAAGTTTGAAATGCATGTCGCTAGTTAAGCTCCAAAGTCCAAATTAAAGACCTTCGTGTTCAATGATCAGCTAAGTGAAATTTGCATCAAATCTTGAACCCTGAGAGGCTTGGTGTCAAATGGTCATCGAGGTCCAAGTGATAAGCTTGTCATTGTTCAACGTTCAATGTAGGGTTGAGTTTTTGAACTGTAGCTTGTTCGTTAAATTTTTAAGTCTAAGGTATTTGTCAGGTGAGATCAAGGTTTAAACCTAGCTTGGTATGTTTAGTGGATTGCACAATACAAGGGAAACTTGGAAGTCCAAGGTCCTACAGATTTGACACTAAACTCCAAATTATTTGTGCAAGATGCAAACTATAGTCTAAGGTCCAAATTAGTATGGGGATTGTGTAGATTTGTCCCCAAAGTCCAAACGAGGGTCGATTTTTCTAGTTCTTCTTGTATTCCAAGATACCTGAGGAGTGGCTCATTAATGAGATGTACAGCTTGATCATTTGGAATCAGAAGCTCAATCTACTTCTAGATCTCAGTCGTCATGTTAGTCATGATGTTTCAGGTCAATGGTGAAGTCTGTCTTTTATTTGTGCTGCCATGCTTAGTGCATTAATGTGCATGCTATTACACCTTGTGCACATATAAGTGTAAAGTGGCATGTTTGGTGTTGTTTCCTAATTGTACAAAATTTGTTTGTCTAGGTTTTGTTCATTAATGTCTTAGGTGAAAGCTTTGTATATTACATCAAATATTTATGAAATGTTATATTTAACTCTCACCAGCCACCTTCAAATCCTCATCTCATTAGTATCAATTTCTAAATCTCATTATGTCCAATATTATAATACTATGAAAGTGTAATTACAATGCAGTATAAATTGTAATTTTATTTTATATTATACATATGCTATTCTCTACTCTCTAACATCAATCTAAAAGTCTCGTTATGCAATTTTTTCAAGTGCCATGCATATCTACTAAATACAACATAATTACAATTACAATTTTTTTTACTTCTTTAAATATAAATTAGAATTGTTTATTTCTAATAAAAACCCAAATACATTGAAAAAAATTTAAAAAACATATGTGAATTTCCAAATCCATTAGGTTTCTCACCAAGCAAAAGTAAGTGAAGAAAAATTAGAAATATCTAAACATAAATGAGACAAAATCTACATGCATTCATATGAAATTACATACCTAATCTGGAAAGTGCAATTTAATTTCAAATGGTCCACCTGACATAGACAAAAGATAATACAATTAATTCACACAAAAAAACAATACAAAATGACAAGGATAATTATGAATCATCATCTCCCAATACCTGTTAGTCAAATATCTTTCCACTAAATGTTCCTCACCTTGTATTTTTTCCTATCTTCCACCTCCAACTTTCATACATATGTAGGTTTCATGGTTATCATAAAACGGGTATTTGACATACATCTTCAATCCAACTACATCCAGGAATCTTTTTAATTCCTCTATCTTTCATCATTCTTCTTACCATTTGAACCTCATCCCATCTGCCCACTTCTGCATAGATGTTTGAGAGAAGAACATAAGTAGCAGCATTTTTAGGATCCAAATCAAAAAGCACCATCGCTGTAAACACTCCTAAGCCTATATTCATATGTGATCTACAGGCACCAAGAAAACACATCCACACAACCACCACAGGTTTAACTGGCATCTTAATGATAAAATTCAAGGCATCCTCAAGATAGCCAGCACGGGCAAAAAGGTCAACCATGCACACATAGTGATCAATAGTAGGTGTAATGCAATAAGAGTTACTCATGTGATTGAAGTATGTGCAGCCCTCATCCACTAAACCTGCATGACTGCATGCACACAGAACACAAGCAAAGCTTACAATGTCAGGATGTGATTCAGAGTGTTTCATTGATTCAAAGATTTGGAGAGCATCCTTGCAAAATCCATTATGTGCATATCCTGCAATCATTGCATTCCATGAGATGACATCTCTTCGAAGCATTCTGTCAAACACTTCACGTGCCTTGTCTATGCTTCCACATTTTGCATACATGTCTACCAGAGCATTTCCAACTATAATATCGGACAACAATTCCCCTTCCATTATGCTTTGATGGATGTCCGTACCCTGTTCCAAAGCTCCCATCTTGCCACAAGCAGGGAGGATGCTAGCAAAAGTTGTGGAATTTGGTTGTACACCTGCCAATTGCATTTGCTTGAAAGTTTCTAAAGCCTTTTCAACAAATCCATTCTGTACATATCCTGCAACCATGGCATTCCATGAGACAACATTTTTTTGAGGCATTCTGTCAAACAGTTCATATGCCTTGTCTATTCTTCCACATTTTGCATACATGTCTACCAGGGCAGTTGCAACTACAACATCTAATAAAATTCCTCTATCCTTTATGCTTTGATGGATGTTTATGCCTTGTTCCAAAGCTCTCATTTTGGCACAGGCAGGGAGAATGCTGGCAAAGGTTGTAGAATTTGGCTTTACACCTGCCAATTGCATTTGCTTGAAAGTTTCTAACGCCTTATCAGTAAATCCATTTTGTGCATATCCTGCAATCATGGCATTCCATGAGATGACATCTTTTAGAGGCATTCTATCAAACAGTTCACTTGCTTTGTCTATGCTTCCACATTTTGCATACACGTCTACCAGGGCAGTTGCAACGACAACATCTGATAAAATTCCTCTATCTTTTACGCTTTGATGGATGTCCATAACCTGTTCCAAAGCTCCCATTTTGGCACAGGCAGGAAGGATGCTGGCAAAGGTTGTGGAATTTGGATTTACACCTGCCAATTGCATTTGCTTGAAAGTTTCTAAAGCCTTATCAACTAATCCATTTTGAGCATATCCCGCAATCATTGCATTCCATGAGATGACATCTCTTTGAGGCATTCTGTCAAACACTTCACGTGACTTGTCTATGCTTCCACATTTTGCATACATATCTACCAGGGCCGTTGCAACTATAACATCTGATAAAAGTCCCCCTTCCTTAATTCTTTGATGGATGTCCATGCCTTGTTCCAGAGCTCCCATCTTGGCACAGGCAGGGAGGATGCTGGCAAACGTTGCTGAATTTGGTTTTACACCTGCCAATTGCATCTGCTTGAAAGTTTTTAAAGCCTTCTCAATAAATCCATTTTGTGCATATCCTGCAATCATGGCATTCCACGAGACCACATTTCTTTGAGGCATTCTGTCAAATAGTTCACATGCCTTGTCTATGCTTCCACATTTTGCATACATGTCTACCAGGGCAGTTGCAACTACAGCATCTGATAAAATTCGTCTATCCTGTATGCTTTGATGAATCTCCATACCCTGTTCCAAAGCTCCCATTTTGGCACAGGCGGGGAGAATGCCGATCAAGGTAGTGGAATTTGGCTTCACACCTGCCAGTTGCATTTGCTTGAAAGTTTCTAAAGCCTTGTCAACAAATCTATTTTGCGCATATCCTGCAATCATGGCATTCCATGAGATGACATCTCTTTGAGGCATCCTGTCAAACAGTTCACGTGCCTTGTCTATGCTTCCACATTTTGCATACATGTCTACAAGGGCACTTGAAACTACAACATCTGACAAAAACCCTCTATCCTTTATGTTTTGATGGATGTCCATACCCTGCTCCAATGCTCCCATTTTGGCACAGGCTGGGAGTACGCTCGCAAATGTGAACTTATCGGGTTGGATACCTGTTTGCTGCATACGGTGAAACAGTGTGACTGCCTCGTGAGGATACCCATATCTTCTGTACGCTGCAATAATCGTATTCCATGAGACGCTGTCTCGTTCTTTCATGTGGTCAAAGAATTTTCGAGCATCGACCAAACTTCCGCACTTGACATACATGTGAATAAGCTTATTATGAAAAGTTGTGTGTGTAGCAAAGGCAAATCGCCTGTGAGCGATAAAAGATTGGACATTTTTTCCTTGCGAAAGCGCGTTCTTAAGAATACATATCTGCAATAATTGAAGATATGTAGAGTAGTCTTCAGGGGGGTTGTGTGTAGTGAGCAGAATGTGCAGCGCCTTCAACATAATCGTGTGAGATTGAGATTAGTAGTGGATGGCAATTGGACCGTGTATACAATGACATTTTCAGTTACAGGTCTTTTACGCCCTTTCCAAAAACAAATTTCTCAGTAAATGGAAACCTTCTGAGTGCCGGCAAGCTTTCGAAGAATACAAATGTTGACAAAGCAATGAAGAACAAAATTTCAAATTATAGAATTAAAATCATCTGAAAGAGAATGTTAGTTTGTTATTAGGTAAGGATATCTGACGAAGTTTGGTAGAGGGGTTATTTTTTGATTTTGTTGTTTTTGAATTTTGATTGTGTATGATTTGGAAGGAGGGGTTATATTTTTTCTACAAAACAAATTTATATGAAGAAATTCTAATAGATTTAGATGAATTTGTAAATGCAATGGAATCTATAATGAAATAGGAATATGGAAAAATTGTTACTACTCTAATGATTCATATTGAGTTTGTCCAATGGCAAAATATATAATCATTTAAGGCATGACTAAAGGTTAAAAAAATATTTCATCAATATTTAATTTGGAAATATATTGAAAGAGAATATTATGGTTTTAATTGATGTTTATTTTCACTTTTTTAAGAAGAAGAGTTTAATCACAACATTTTTATTGAAGAGGTCAATGGTATCATTTTTCATTGTGATTAACTCAAAGGAATCTAGTATTATTTCTTATCAAGTTTCAATGTTAGTTGAGTGGTGATAGGATATTTCAGTGAGCATTTGAAATAATAGAATTGCTCTATTTTTTTTTAGTATTATTTAAGAGTTTTGGGATATTGTCCTAGGAATGATCTTTTGTAAATTTAGTTGGAACAAAATAATAGGATGTTTAACATAAAAGAGAAAAATTGAGAATCGCTATGAAGGGAAGTCAAAGATACTTGCTTCTAAGTGTTTTTTCCTTTTAACACTCTCGTAAGAACAAGTATGTAAATCCTAAGAAGCTAGCTATCATTGAAAAATGATTGGAAATATATGAAGTTTTTTTTATTTGAGACCTCCAAAAGCCTCTTAGAAAAAGCTTTATCATTCTTGGAGTCCACCTAATGTGGACAAAACAAATATTTTCTATGCTATAAAAATAATATGTAAATTTCAATGACAGGAGTGATTCTTAGAAATCATAAAGGAGATGTCTCCTTTGGTACCACATTTATGAACCTATAAATTCCAATAACATAACAAAAATAAAGAGCCTAGTTTTAGGTCTTGAGCTTAGAATTAAGATTCATTTTTCAAACTTGATAATTGACGAAGATTATTGTATAATTATTAATGGTGTGGAAAGATAAACATAGTTGATTGACATCTTTAAAACCATACGTTAGAGGGAAAATAAATACTAGGAAAGTATGAGAACTATCAATTCATTCATTAAAAATACAAAAAAGGAAAAAAAAAATGACTAGCCAACCTAAGTCTCAAGAAAAAAGTTTCGTCCTTTTTCTTGTGATCAAAATAGTAATCATAATTTAGATTGCCTTAAGAATTTAGCTATTATTGATTCATAATGAATCCGAGAATGTCCAAAGCAAGGGCAACCTTTGTGTTTTCTTGGTTTCTATTCTAACTTGCTTTTTCTTATAAGTGTATGCATGCATACAATTTACATGTGTGCATATAAAAAATATTACATGCTTTTAAAAAATCATGTAGGAATTTAGAGAAGCATGTAGGTATTTAAAAAAATATACATGCAATTATAAACTATTATATGCAAAATAAAAATCTAAATTTATATGTAAGCTATTTTAAAATATGCATTGAAAAGTAAAAAAATCTTCTATGAGGAGATCAAGACCATTATAAATTGGCTTCCAACCCATAATTAGCTCACAAATTGAGGATTATGATCCATCACCACTTCCTAGGTTTCTAGGTTTTGATGATTAGTTGGTGGTTTACCCATAGTTTGATGTTTTTTGTTGTTGTTATAAGTGATGCCTAGTCTGGACTTTGAGATATGATTCCATTCCACCTATAGACTTTTTAAAAATATGATGTAAATTGTTTCTTTTAAAAGTAATAGACATAAATATTTTTTTCTTTAGATTATCTTTGATGTTGATGATCTTGTTGATATGCCAACAAATTTTGAGAAAGTGCAATGCCTTGCAAAAATCCTAGCTGCTCATGGGAGCTCTAAATTTTTTTTGGAATGGAATTTGAATTCTTTTGAGGAATTTGAAGGGATTTGATGCCAAAGATACTAATAGATGAGGGAGAAGTTAAGGCATACAAATCTTGGAGGAAAAATTTAAACAAAATTTTATCTCCCCTCCCTAGTGCTATTTGTGGTAGCAACAAGGTGGGCATGGACCTATGTAATGTTTTAGAAATAAGTTAGTAAAGATGGAAACACGTTTAATTAAATTCTCTAAAGTAACCAAGAAGTGGAAAAATGATGAATATTTTTTCATTTGAATATTGGCAGCCAAATTATTGCATTCTCTTTGCCTTTAGATGATACATTTTTAACATGGGTTCAAAAAATACAAGTGAAAATACATGACGTTGCTCTAGTTTTGTCTTCTTCTCCACACTTGGGAGTACCTTTTGCAACAACTTCTACAATAGTTTTGTCTTGAGCATAAAGTACTTTTTTTCTTGTTTGACATACTTGTACTTGCATTTTGTTACAAGTTGCCAAACAAAAATGTAATGTTTGTTCAAGGCTCTAAAAGGAAAATTTGAGCCTCATTTTGGAATTGCTAGAAGTGTAATTTTGGCTCGAACTAGTCAGGTTTTAGTGAGTCTTAACATATGAGAGAAAATAATTGTAATTTTTTCCTGTAATAGCAACATACAACCTAATTGAGGCATATATGTGTGATATTTTTTAACACTCCTGTCTCCTTTCTATACATAGTATTTGCTAAATCAATATAGTCAAAGATTAAATGAGGTTCTTTATTGCACATTTGTTGTGATAAATATTTTGTTGATGAATTTTATTCCTTGTTTAGTTGATGAATTCTATTCAAGGAATGGATAAATTTATTTCAATTGGATGTTAAATTATTGTGATACAAATAAGTATTTGTAAGAAGAATTGTGTTGTTGAATAATAAAGGGTTATGTTGTTATAAAATAATAGTGTATATGAACCCTTGGATTTGAGTTTAAGTTATTTTTATGAGAAAATTGCACAATTATTGACTTTGTAATGGATAAGAAATAGGTCAAGTAAATTACTCTATCCAAAATATAAGAAGAAACTAAATCATGTAATCTTAAGCTTCTTGTGAGTAGTTGTTAGTCTATTCTTACACCAAAATCTAGTTGAGCTATGGGAATGTCTAAATGAAAGAAATGTACATGTGTTGAATCCCGAACATTATATGTAAAAATGTTTATCTTCTAATACACCATTTGTTCACAATTGTATATCTCCAAGTGATGTTGTGTGAAGGGAAACCTATAAAACTAGAGATCTACAGTCCATGTAAAATTTAAAACCATCTAACTATTAGGGCGATCAGTCAAATCAAGTCTCCTCTTTGATCCACGTGGACTAGATGTACCCGTATTATGTTGTAAAAGATTCCAAGAAACTTGAAATTAGATTTAAAGTTAATTAGAAATTTTGATATAATTTAACATATAAACTTGATAAAAATAAATTTAATTATTAAATATCTAGTAAATATACAATAAAAATGAATTTCAGTATGCATAAATTACCATATGATCATGTGAATCTACTAACACATTTTGTTCAACGGGTAGCATAACTGTCAATCGAGAAGGTCCAAATGCTTGATCTACTATATCCTGCATATTCATATAAAGCAAACAATATGTTAAAACCTCGAATATATATATTTAAAAGGTCCCTAAAAATTGTAGAGGAGATTTAGTAAAGTTTACAACCTTGAATGATATGACCTCATGATCACACACCTGAGATTGCCCATGCATAAATGTTGATGATGTCTTAGGTGCGCCCACCATGGGTATCACATGAAATCCCTGCATATAGATACAACAACGTATAGATCATTCACACATGTGTACAAATTCAAATTAAATTAGATCTATGATGTGTATTTAATTTAAACTTAACAAAATTTTGAAAGCACACACCTGAGCTGATGACGACTTAGGAGCGCTCACCACAACTTGTGGTTGGTTGGTACTCAGTATCACATGACCTCCCTGCATCTAGATATAATATATCATTTCACATATCTATACAAATTCAAATAATTATATATGTCCACATAAATTAAAATATATATTGGTTTGTACCTGACCAAAAGGTGAGCCCACTTCTACAACACTCGAAATACAGACATAGTCATATTGAGGTACAAGAATCATGTCATCATGCATCTACATCAAACACTTCTTGAATTAATATTTTATTATATTTAATTTGATGTTATTATTTACATGAATTTTGCACATTTCAAATAAATTATTTAAATTTTCCTAAGTTCAATAAATGAACATACCCATGTAGGATGATCCTCAGAATATAGTAAATCCATATATGAATCTGTCCTAGATGCATGTGGGTCACCTAAAGTGGATGCTTGAGTATGCCCATAGCCTAAGCCTCCATGCTCTGTATTGCCCACTTCAACTACCACATGTGTAATCTGATGAGTGAGATGTCCATGAAAGAGAACTAAATGCTTCTAATGTCGATAACATCATGTGTTGCTAAAGTGCAATGGGAACACCAGGACGAGGAGAAAAAATAGGACAAACCAGAGCATGTCGTTGAGGATTGACATGTGCTCCTAATCTATGTTGGGGAATTCCACCCCCAACTCCTTGAAATGACCTCATATCAAAATAGTTGGGTTTTAAACCCAACTCAAACTCAACCCATAACTTTCTCAAAAAGTATAGGGGCACCTCACAATTTCCACGTGGTGGAGTATCAAACACCATCCTCCATCTATCCCAAAAATTTGCAGCTATATGTGGGTGCCTACACCATTTAATTAAAATTCATTTTTTGGTGGGTGAAATTGGTTCATTTGTTTGGGGGCTAAAGAAACGTTGGAAAATGGCTTGTTTGGTAATTTTAAGGTCATTTATTTCTTTATAGGATAATCCATTTGCATAGAATTGTCTCCTCTATTCTCTCCATTGATGGAAGCTATCTAGGTCTGCCTCAATAGATCGAACATAATCGACAAAAAATTGCATTGAAGATGCAAACCATGTGAGATGGGGGGAATATTAGGCTCCTTTTTTTATCAAATCTATATTCTCCTGAATCACATTGAGGTTTTCTCTAATGCTCTCTCTTAATTGAGCTTGATCTACTATGCGATGTGGGGGTTTAGGAGGTGGAGAGTGTGGAGGTGTGGGGTTTTGTTGTGGTGGCGGATCTAGATGTATGGGATCTTGAGGTTCTGCATTAGGTATAAAATCCTCTAGGTTGAATTCAGGCTCCATGTGAACAATGAAATGGCAACTGCATGTTAAACAATTATAAAATATATACCAACAAACTATTTAACTAATGCATACAAGTTGAAAGTTATTTAAATCACATTGAACACACAAAAAATCAAAATAAATTTCATTTGAAGACACATTCAATTTGGGTATGTGGAGGATCATCATGGAATAAATGGGCCCTTAAGTGGTGATGAAAATTCAAAAAATCAGAGTTAGGGAACTTGACAATTTTTTTTGAATAAGTTATCTATATTATTTCAAAAATATGTAAGAATAGAATCTGTATCAAATTGAATGTAGTTTCTAAACTACTAGGTTTATTTTAAAAAATAAAAAATCTATTTGGTGAAAATTTAAAATTTCAATGTAGTAGTACTTAAATTTCAAGGAAAAAATAAGAAGTAGGTGTCTGTCTGACCACCCTAACCACAATAAAATGATAATATTTTTTTATAATATTTTAGATATATAAGTAGAGGACTCATGTCCCGATGTGATGCATATTTTTTTATAATTTTTTTCCAAGTAAATAATTAATTATGAATTTTTTATTACAACTTTTAAAAAATATAAAAAATTGTATGTCTAACCACCTTAACTTGATTAAAACTTCATGAAATTCAATTTTATTTTTTAATCCTATAGTATGTGAAGCACAAAATGTGACACATTTTTTGGATTCAAAAAATGTGATACCGTTTGAAAGCTATAGATGTTTTTTCAATCAACCTATCAATCAAGACTTTAGCCTAATTCAAATAGAAAATGAATAATAATTATTTATTAAATTCAAATTAAAGAATAATTTATATTGGTGGAAAGATGAGAATATCCTTTAAAAACCCTTTTGGTTTCATCAATTTTGGGTAAAAAAATAGTTGTCAGCCACATGGACCATCATATCACTTACATATCGCCACTTTTTGGCCCATCATGATCCTGGACATACCCATTTATAACATTAAAAAATCCATAACATGTACACATTAAATTATACAATTAAATTCATACATACATGTACCCTCAAGGTTAAATTCGAGCACTTTATCTTCTAGTAACTGGATATGGTTTAATTTTCCTTGCAAGGTTAAAATTGAGTCAAGTGTGTGGTTGTTAATTTCAAATTATCGTATCATTCTATCTTGGACTAATGAATGTCACGCCTTAGTGATGCTTTTTAGATGATTCTATATGTATGTCCTAACCTATACATTGATTGTAAATGAAAGATACCTTCTAGGCATCATGTCCTCGTCAAAGTAGGAATGAGGGGAAGGCTAAGAACCCACCTATGAATCCTATGAACGTGGTCCTCAAGTTATTGATCTCCTTCAAGATATAATATAGTAAGGGGCCCTCATCAAGAGGCATCTATGTGTGATCTAATTTCTAAATTAATATAATAAAGAAGGTGGATGTGAATCTATGTGTATATTGAATGCATTTTTAAAGGTGTTGTAATGACCTAGAAATTGAGAGATTAGATTAACATGTATTTGCGGGTAACTACAAAGTATTATATTTTCTAGCAAAGAGGTACTATACAACACTTGCAATAAATTGGTAGTATTACTTCAAATCACTTGCAACCTAAAGGTAAAGCAATTTCTTGTAAAAAAGGGGCAAGCAGTATAATAGGTGACTTATATCATAGAAAGGTTAGAGGCAGTTGCAATTTTATTTGAGATTTAGACATTTATTATGAGATATAAATAGTAGGAGGTCAAATAGTGTTTTTTTTAGTTTTTTTAGTGGTGGGGATGGGAGAGCGATGTTACATAAATTTAATAATATGAAGAATGTTGCAAATATGTTAAAAAAGCTAATAAAAATAATTAGGTTTAGATAGTGCGATGAAACTATTAGTCTCGCATCCCCTACTAAATACTTCACAAAAATGATTTTCAATGATCTTATTGTGTCAAAGACCTATAATATGAAGGGTTCGTTGTTACTACCAACTTTGATGGAACTAAAAATGGAGATAATTGTCACACCAGGGTCATACAATTTTAATAAAATCCTACCTACATTACCTAAAACTAATTATTGAACACCTTTTAGTACTTTTACAACCAAGTTCCAAGAAGAATCATCAAGTATATATCTAAAATATTTCCACTATAATTTAGATCAATATGTATACTATAACTAAGATACCTAAAATATCTAAGGATGCAAGTTATTACATTTTGTGTACATGTGGAAAGGGTTCATATGTTGAGTTGTAAAAGTTCTTCTACATTGAAACTTTCTAGAGGATTTGTCATAATTGATCTAGGTATTTTATGTTATTTAGCTTTAATAAATGGGGTGGAAATTATAAATAGTTTTGAGTTAGATCTATATGTCATTGGTTTATTAAGTGAATCCCCTGAAAGAAGGTCATAAACTTATTTTTCTAGCTCTATCACTTGATAATTAAACTATAGCCAAATTTGATGATATACATTAATTGGAACATGATCAATATTAAGGGGAAAAACAACAAGATTCAAGATAGCTACTCTTACCTAGGGTTTTAGGTTTTATGTTTAGGGTTTAGGGTTTTAGGTTTAGGTTTAGGTTTTAAGGTTAAGGGTTGTAGGTTTAGGTTTTAGGAGCTCTTTAGGTCCTAGGATTAAGGGCTTTAGGTTTTAGGTCCTAGGATTAAGGGTTTTAGCTTTTAGGTCTATTTTTTTGGAACCTAGGGTTAGGGTTTTGATTTCTAAGTTAAATGTGTGCAATTTAGGTTAAATTCTAGTTAATTTAGGTTTAGTTTTTATGCTTTTCAATTTACAATGTAACATTTTTGGTTTCGTTGATGTTTTTGATTTTTTAAATGCAAGTTAAAAACTATAAAATATTGAATGTAAAACAAACAAAACAAACAAAAACTAAATAACAGTCACAAAATAGAAATGCAAGATATAAAGCAAAAAAAAGTAGAATTCAACCAACTTGGAGGTTGTTAAGGTTGGTTGTGTCGACGGGAGCAGGTGGCAGCGAAAAATTGGTTGAAATGGGCCATCTGAAATGCATACACGATCTCTGCTCTCCCTCAGGTGTGGCCAAACGAACTGTGAAAATGAATTAAAGAGTTCATTAATTTTAAAAAAATAAATAGCTTTACAAAACGCGTACACGTTTTCGACTGCGTAACCAAATCTGAATGCATACATGTTCGGATTCAGGCTTGGGTATTTGAACCAAAGCGTGTACATGTTTTTTTGAAACGCATACACGTTTCTTGATTTTTTTTTGTTTTGGCCAAAGTTTACCCTCTTCATGGACCCACCTTCTTGCTTTTACCCAACACCCAGATACACTATATTGGTCAATGGATCTCTTTGTAGTTTATTAAATGCTACAAATGGACTACACCAAGGTGACCCCATTTCCCCTTTCTTATTTATGATCATGGAATAGGCTATAGGGAGATCCATAAAGAATTAGAGGAATGAAGGCCTATGGAAGGGAATAAAAGTGGAAGAGAATGTAGATCTTATCACCCATGCACAATTTGCTAATGACGTGCATTACTATTCGGGGAAGCAAATATTAGAGAGGTAGTAGCTCAATAAAGGATACCCTTGAGGATTATTTAGAGATGCCCAAGAAAGCTATGAATAAAGAAAAATCCAAAGTCTTTTTCTTCATTGCAAAGAAATTGATCCAAAATAAAATTGTCAACTTGCTTGGTTTCTCCTTCTCTTCTCTTTGCAAGTATGTGTCGGTTAGAACAATAGAAGGTGGTTGAGATTTGTAGAAATTGATGGATAGAGGCAGAGGATATCATAAACAAAAAAGAGACAAAAAAAGAAGATGAACAACAAATTACTCTTTATATTAATATACAAATAAATCATATAAAATAATTATTTTAGCAATGACAAAGTTGTTGCTCTTCCTTCACACAAATAAGATGCTATTAAAATAGAGCTAAAAATCTTTAGTGTGCCCAAAAAAACTAATGCAGTCTCCTATTCATAGTTGTTCAGAGCTTGTTGATGAATACACTTAAACTGCTTTTCTTTTCTCCGCTCTTCGTTATCTTTAGACAAAACCAAAAACTATTTGTTGTTCTATATTCATGCCATATAAAAAAATGCAAATAATTTTTCCAAATACATCGAATGATACCCAATAAAGAAAAGGGAAAAAATTCATTAATTACAATTAACTGTTGATTTAACAACCAACGTAGGAAATCTAAAGGTGAAGATTTTGCATTAATTTCAAATTTAAAAACAATTTGAGATGAGGAGCAGGTGAGATGAATCTTGGCTGGAGATGAACCATTTCACATATGTGGGAAGATGGAAGACAAGATGGGGTTGTTGGAAGTGCATATGGTGACAAATAAATTCATAGAGTAGTTGATATTATTTCCAACACTCCCCCTTAATCACAACTACTGCCATCTATGATTCCCAAATGATCTCTTTGATAGAAAAAAAATTATTTTCCTAATACCTTGGTGAAGATATCTACACATTGATCTCGAGACTTGCAAAATTCCAAAAGGATCTCTCCATTGTTAATCAGCTATCTAATAAAATGATATCTAGAGTCAATATGTTCTCTTCTCTTGTGAAATATTGGATTGTTGGACAATGCTATGGCTAAGTTGTCACAATATATCTTTGTTGCATCTTCTTGTTCATGTTTTAACTCTTTCAACACTCTTCTCATCCAAAATACTTGGCATGATGCCTTTGTTGCTGCTACATACTCTACTTCAACAAATGAAAGTGTGACAATGGATTGTTTCTCTGAAGTCCATGATACTACACCAATGCCAAAGTGAAATACATAACCAAATGTTCTCTTTCTATCATCAATTCTTCCAACAAAATCTCTATATATGCATCCTATGATTTTTGAACTCATTTGAGCTTGAATATTGGATCCCATAATTCCTTGTTTCGCTCACATATCTTAAGCATATTTTCCTAGCTTTCCAATGTGAGTCTTTTGGAGACTCCACAAACCTTCAAATAAAACTTACACCATGCACTATGTTCGGCCTTGTGGATGTTAAGTACATGAGACTACCAACAAGTCTCTTATACAAATTTGGATCTACATTGGATCCTTTGTCATCCTTTCTTAGCTTCAAACTTGTGACAATTGGTGTTGGTGCTGATTTGCAATTCAACATATTAAACCTTTCCAAAATATCATTTGCATACTTTGTTTGAGAGATGAATATACCATTTTCATCATGATTCACCTCAGTGACTAAAATGTATTTCATGAGCCAAATCAATCATTTCAAATTCCTTCTTCATAGCTCCTTTGAACAAATCAATTGATAAGACCCACAAATATTAAATCAACATATAAACATACAATGATAATTTCACCTTTTTCATTCATCTTTGTGTACAATCTTGGCTCACTATTGCACCTATTAAAGCCATTTTGTAGGAGATATTCAAATTAATTTTGATGTACCAAGCTCTTGGGGCTTGCTTGAGACCATATAGTGCTTTCTTGAGCTTATAAACCTTGTCTTCTTGGCCTAAAATCTCATACCCAGGTGGTTGTTCCACATAAACTTCTTCTTCAATATGACCATTTAAGAATGTTGATTTTACATCCATTTAATAAACATGCCACTTATTTTGAGCTACTATGGAAAGTATCATTCTCACGGTGTCTAAATGTACTACGAGATAAAATGTCTCATTGTAATCAACTTCAAGATGTTGTGAATAACCCTTAGCAACTAGCCGTGCCTTATGTTTTGCACATCACCATTTGGACTCAACTTGGTTTTGTAAACTCACTTCACTCCTATGACATATTTTCCTTTTGGAAGGCTAACTAACTCCCATGTGTGACTCATCTCTATAGCATCAATTTCTTCATCCATTGCATATACCCATTTTTCATCTTTAATTACATCTTCAAAATGAATTGGATAATATATTTATGAATATAAAGAAAAAAAAGAAATTAGACTTGCATTATTCCCACCTTCATTTTTCTCATAAATGTCTCTGATGCTTTTGATTTTTTGTCTTGTTAATCTTTCCAATGTAGGATTTGACCTGTCACCTGATGCAAAACTCGTGGAATATGGACTTGCTAGTCTTACACTAAAAATCCTTGTTGTAGATGGTGTTTGTTATCCACTTGTTTGAGTGTTTTCTTGTATACATGAAGTTTCCTTTACACTTGATGATGGTGTCACTTGTGGACCACTTTATTGAGCTTGAATGGTTGTGGAAGGAATCACATTTGAAGGAGTATTTTCTGGTATAAAAATTTCATTTTCCTCTTGTGGTATACTTGTTGATATGTTGACTAATTTTTCTACACTTCCATCCCATGCTTCCTCTTCTATGAATTATACATCCTTGTTCATTACAACATTTTTTGTTATTGGATTATACAACTTGTAGGCCTTTGATTCATCACTATATCCAACAAATATGCATTTTTCACCTTTGTTGTCTACTTTTCTTCTTAATTCATTCGACACATGTGCATATGCCACACATCCAAAAACTCTCATATGAGAAACACTATATTTTATTCCACTCCAAGCTTCTTCCAAAATCATATTCTTGAAACTTTTTGTTGGACATCTATTCATTATATAGGCTGCACATGATATAGCTTTAGCCCAATATTCATTTGGGAAATTTTTGGCTTTCAACATGCTTCTAGCCATTTCCATGATAGTTCTATTTTTACTTTTAGGTACCCCATTTTGTTGAGGTGTGTATCTAGTTGTGAATTGCTTGTGAATTCCATGTTCCTTGCAAAATATTAGAAAGTCATTTGAGATGTATTCACCACCTCTATTCATTCTCAATACTTTGACATAACGACCACTTTTATTTTCAACAAGAGCCTTGAATTGACAAAAATATTCAAACATTTCACTCTCATGCTTTAAAAAATAAACCCATATCTTCCTTGAGTAGTCTTCAATGAATGTAAAAAAATAGAATCTTTTACCAATGGAGGGTGTTTGCATTAGCCCACATAAATCTGAATGAACAATCTCTAAAGGTGTTTTAGCCCTCATTGATTTGGGTAAGTGCACCAATCTGTGACACAATTTAGGTGCCAAAATGAAAAACACCCAAAAAAAGCCCGAAATAAGCTATTTGGCATGTGCCAAATGTAAAACTTAGCATAAAATCCAAAAATGGGTTTCAAACCCTCATTTATCTTCAACCCGCAACTTGACTTGGAGGATTTGAGGTCTGCAACTCGCGCTCGCCAAATATCATCCATTTTTTGCATCCTTAGCTTGCCATTTTCCACGAGGATGTCGTCAACACGTCAGAAAGGTTGAAGATTGCAAAGAGGTATGCATTTTTATTCTATTTATTTTGAATTTGATTTAGAATGCAAACTTAAATAGGTTTTATAATAAAACTTTGTTCTAATTCTCAAGGAATGAATCTCCACCTCGAAACATTAAGAATTCACAATAACCCCCTCACGAAGAGCCTCCTATGCAAGAACAACCCGAAACCCCTCCATCAATTCATAGACATCCTCAAGGAACACAAAAAAATATTCAAAATCAAATTGAAAACAATTAAAAAGACATACAACATTTAATTGGAAGATTAACCGAGCATTCTGAAACCCACCCTTATAGGAGAGGGATTGTTGAATCATTAAAGTCAATTGTAATGCATGTAAGAGAAATGAGTGAGCAAATGAATTTTTGGTCAAGTAAGAGGCATGAGATGGGACAATTTAATGCTAGTGGTTTGTCATATGCAGATGTCAAAAAACAAAAAATTAGCAAAGCCAACTTGTGTGCCCTATTTATAGACCCGAGAACCAATGAACCTTTGTCTCATGCATGTAGGAGGTTCCCCATCCATTGGTGCCACCATGATTTAATTAAAAATAAATTTTGGGAGTGGTGGTGGATGGTATTTGACCAACCTCAATGCAATAACCATGAGGTGCCGCAATACTTTTTGAGGAAACTCTATTGCGAGTTTGTCCTCAATAAAATGCCAAACTATTTTGAAATCTTAGACTTTCAGGGTAGAGGCACTGGGGGCTCCACACACGATAGACCTGTTGCACGACGTAATCCTTAGTTGGCACCGAGAGCCTTGGCTAGACCCATGGTGGAGAATGTTGTTGTTCCTTCCATTGTTAAGGATAGTGTAGAGGTGGACACGCTGAAGTCGATTGACTCACTCACCTAGACCATTTTACAATGTGTGAGTCATCTAGTAGAGCCTGGTGTGGAGGAGATGTGTAGGCCCTGAGCTCCACCCCACCATTGTGGTGCTTGTGGTGTTGTTTGCACATATGATTATCAGAGTGCTTGTGATGCAGCTACACAACCTACATCAGTTGCAGAGGTGATGGCTTTCATAGATGATATTCTGAATGATACATTCAACATTGACACTCAGGTAAAATTTAACAAGTTATTTTAATGTTGTTTATTAAATTATATTTTGAAATTTAAGAATAACTAAATTAGTAGAATTTTGATATGATGAAATTTTAGGGTCAAACTGTTCATGAGGCATGCTCTATTCCTATAGACCCTTATACATTCTTGACGATGAGTCTACAGGTATGCAACTAGTATTAGAGATATTATTATTGCATTTGAACAATTGAATGCTATACTTGAATGTTTGTCTCATAACATGCTTTGGATTTGAAACAGTTTCTTGGTGCACCTTCCTCCACACCTCGCAATTCATATCCTCAAACAACTTACACTCAAGTAGCCTTTATTCATTAATGGTGTTGTAAAACTATGCTAGCTAATTTTCTTAATTTTGCATATATACAAATCTAAAAAATTGATGAGAAACATAAACATTGTATTTTTATTCCTTGATCGTGTCACATTATGTTCTCCTAATTCAATTTTTGTTCCTTTATTCCTTTCTAATCTCATACCATTAACATTTAATAGTTCACCCTATTTTCCATGATCCCCTCCTAGCCCATCCCACTAATATCGTCTAGTCCATGCTATGTGTCATTATGTCCTACTCCCATCTTATTGTACCCATTATTATTTCAGCCTAGATGTTCCATGATCCCCTATGTTCCACCCTATGTTCCTATATATCATCCTATGTTATACCATATTTATCTATGTTTCATTGTAGATAACTCTTCTCTATTATTGCTACACAAGTCAAGTTCCCACTTCGTGTACTATAGTCAAACCCTAGACACCTCCTAATTCACCCTATGTTGTATTATTCCCTAGTAATCGCATCCCATTAACCTCTAATTGTCCACCCTATATTTTTTTATCCCATCCTATCCCATCCCATCCCATCAATCTATACTAGTCCATCCTATGTTCCATTAATCCCTTCTATTCCTATCCCATTACCCTCTCTTATTTCACCTTATGTTCCATTATCCCCTCTTGGTCTTTATATCAACATGATACCTGAGATATCGTTTCATTTGTAGTTGTTGACATCAGACAACCTTGGTGATGTTGGTGGCATGATGGACCATGGAGTTGTTGCAAAAATAGCCAGTTCTAATCCATTGAGAGAGGTATGCAATAGATTAGTTGATTTGACATTATATTTTCTCTTTTATGGTCTATTATATAAAATTTTCACGATACTTTTATGTAGTTTAATTTCTATCTTAATGGTTGCTACAGGTGGTTGTCACTCTAGATCGTGGATGTGGTGATGCTATAAATGTGCATGATGACTATATGTATGCGGTAAGTGATTATATATTTTGTTATATGCCATTCCACAATTCAATTTCTATGTATTAACATCTTTTCTTTTTATTGTATCATTTGAAGGTCTAGAGTGAAGAGAGGAGGACTAGCAAGCGTGTTTGAAAGACGAGAAGCAACAGTCACTCCATCATGTTGAATTTCGAAGGCAACACGAGATCTATTTCCTTCCCCTAGAGGGAAATGACTATGTATCAGGGTTGTTTGTTGTATGCCTATGTGGCATTTTGGAACATATGTTTTGTACTATCGATATATATGTGACATTTTATGTCCATATGGATCCTTTGTACTAAGCCTGCATGGCTTTTTTTGGATATATTGTATATAGTTTTATCAATATATATCATTGTATAGCCTTTCAGCTTTTTGATTAAAGAAAATCTTATTTTTCTTCTGTCATTCTTGAATGATGTTATCATGCGTATAATGTAAATTGTATGCTTGAATGTTGTAGGCATGAATTTTTTTACATCTAATGCTTAATTGATTACTGTTGAATGCTCAATAAGCCCAATCTAAAGCGTATTGTGTAAATAAGCTCCATTCATGGTGGTTTGTATCCTTTGGAATGCTTCAATTACTTGTGCCTCACTTATTCAAATGTATGCTTCACTTATTCACATGTATACTTCACCTATATTGTGTGTATTCACGTGTATGCTTCATGCTTCCAATGCATAGCCAAAAAAATATTTTGGGGAACAAATTGACAAACCAAAAGTATAAGAGTTTTTGAAAAAAATGGGAAAAATTGTAGAACAAGAGATAAAAACTTTTTTTTTTTTTTTTAAAGGTATTTCCATAGCATATAGAGAGAAAATAAAATAAATATTTTAACTAATGAATTGTAAAAAATGAATTTTTGTAGTTTATATTCATATCATTGATTACATTGCATTGCACATCTTTCAAAGTCAAAGCATTTCTTCACTTTGCATAACTATTAACTAGATGTTGATAGATGACAAAATTTCAATTATAATATAGTTTGTACAAAGTCAACCTAAGCAGTTATGCAATTTCTTCACGTTGCATAACTAATAACTAGGAGCAGTTGCCAATTGCATTTTCTTATCATGGCATTCTATGAGACCAAATTTCTTTGAGGTATTTTTTTAAATAGTTCACTGCCTTGTCTATGTTACCACATTTTTCATACATGTCTACCAAAGCATCTTGTCAAACAGTTCACTATCTTGTTGCTATGGCTAAAAGCCTAAAACAAGTGATTTCGAACAAGCTATGGATGCTTCGAAAAAATATATCAAAAGCATAATAGTAAGCAATAGAATAGACAAGGCAATGAACTATTTGAAAAAATGCATCAAATAAATGTGGTGATGGAATGCCATGACAAGCCATAGACAAGGCAATGAACTAGTTCAAAAGATGTTGATAAATAAATGTGGTCTAATGGTGACTGAATGCCATGGCAATCAAATTGATTTTGATTGTCATGGAATTCCATCACCACGAGACCTCATTTTTTGAGGCATTTTTTCAAAGAGTTCACTACCTTTTCTATGCTACCACATTTTTCATACATGTCTATCAAAGCATTATATCAAATAGTTAATTGCCTTACTGCTATGGATAAAACCCTAAAACATTGATGTAGTAGGGGAGGTCCTGCAATCTCACTAAACACAATTCCAATCATTAATCACAATCCTCAAGTCACAAATCCTCACAACTCTTTACTCTTACCAAATCAAGCTACCTCCTTGTAGCACTCCAAACCCACCAAATCAGGTATATTTTCTCTATCTCTTCTTTTTCAGACCAAGAATAGTCCTATTTCAGGGAGCCATTATTGAGTTTAACAACATACCAAACAATCACCTAAGGTTGCTTTGTAACATATTTCTCAAATCAGACTTTTCACGCCTTTTAGGGCTCAAATTAGCCCACTTTCACAAAGAGACCACCTTCAAAACTTGTCCAAAACTCTTGAAACCTTGGGTAATCACTTCATATCTGTAAAAACTTCAAATTTCACCATTAGATTGCAGTGATTCAATCATTTACTACCCAAATCATAAAACCCTCATTTAGTGCCTACAAACTAGGGGTTTATTGAAAATAACACTTCCCAGACAACCCAAAACCTTTCAATTGCTCAAAAAAGTCAAAAACACCCTTCTTATGCTTAATTCCTCATAAAACTATGTTACCCAACTCAAAAACTCAGTTTCACTCTCTAAAACCTCCCTTTTTGAAAGGAAAACTCAAAATTTACTCATAGGTCTTCACACCCAATTCACCTCCAGAACTCCCCTGCTCTAATTCACAATCCTCACACATTTTTAATGTTAGTGCAGACCCATTCCTCAAGTTACCATTTCCACAAACTACTGCCCCAAAGCATTTCAACCATTTCCACTCTTAAACCACTGAATTTCACCAAAACTCATCAAATTGCAAACTAGGGCATCACACCAAACCACTCAACTCACCTCCCTTGCTCCAGAAACCATGCACATATGTTTCCTACCCCTAATTATGACATTACACTGAGTTACAGTAGGATACAATGGGTGGAATGGCTAAAAAGTCATGTTTACACACTCAACTACTTGCATTTGACAACTTTTTCCCTAAGCGAGAAATCACCACCACAGGAAAATGCCTCTGAGATAGTGAAAACCAAGAGAGTTTATTGTAGAGGGCCCCAATGTGATCCCATAGGCTCAGACGAGAAGTTTCTAAGCATCACACTGCCCGAATAAGAGCATGTTGAAGTTCACAACCATTTTGCACTTTGGACTCTTAAGGGATTATGTCAGTTGAACGTAGCTCAGAGCGATTCCACGTGTTTCAATGGGAAATAGGACCATGCATAGCGTAAATTTACCCACCCAAATGCGTTGAGACAATCCATTTGGTCACACGAGTTGTAGAACAAAAGTTGCACCACTTTGCAACTTTCAACTACTTGCATTTGACAACTTTTTCCCCAAGCAAGAAATCACCACCATGGGAAAAGGCCTCTGAGATAGCGAAAAATAAGAGATTATTGTAGAGGGCCCCACCATGATCTCATAGGATTACATGAGAAGTTTCTAAACGCCATGATGTTTGAATACGAGCATGTTGAAGTTTGCAACCATTTTGCACTTTGGACCCTTAAGGGATCGATCCAGTTGAACGTAGCTTAGAGCGATTCCGCATGTTTGGGTGCAAAAGAGGACCATTCCTAGCATAAACGTACCCACCCGAACGTGTCAGGACAATCCATTTTGTCACATGAGCTACAAAATGAAAGTTGCACCACTTTGCAACTTTCAACTACTTGCATTTGACAACTTTTTCCGCAAGTGAAAATTCACCACCATAGGAAAATGCCTCCGAGATAGAAAAAATAGAGAGGTTATTGTAGAGGGGCCCGACGCGATCTTGTAGGATCAAACTAAAATTTTCTAAGCATCATGGTGTCCGAATAATAGCATGCTGAAGTTTGCAACCATTTTGCACTTTGGACCCTTAAGGGATCGATCTGGTTGAACGTAGCTCAAAGTGATTCTATGTGTTTGGGTGCAGAAGAGGACCATGCCTAGCGTAAATGTACCCACCTAGATGTGTCAGGATAGTCCATTTGGTCACATGAGTTGCAGAACGAAAGTTGCACCACTTTGCAACTTTCAACTAGTTGCATTTGACAACTTTTTCCCCAAGTGAAAATTCGCCAGCACAAGAAAATGCCTCTGAGATAGAAAAAAATGAGAGAGGTTATTGTAGAGGGGACCAACATGATCTCATAGGATTAGATGAGAATTTTCCAAGCATCACGGTGTCCGAATACGAGCATGCTAAAGTTTGCAACCATTTTGCACTTTGGACCCTTAAGGGATCGATCTAGTTGAATGTAGCTTGAAGCGATTCCGCATGTTTGGGTGAAAAAGAGGACCATGCCTAGTGTAAATTCACCCACTCGGACGTGTCAGGACAGTCTGTTTGGTCACACAAGCTGTAGAAGAAAACTTGCACCACTTTGCAACTTTCAACTACTTGCATTTGACAACTTTTTCTTCAAGTGAACATTCACCACCACAGGAAAATGCCTCCAAGATATAAAACACCGAGAGAGGTTATTGTAGAGGGATGCAATGTGATCTCATAGGATCAGACAAGAAATTTTCAAGTGTCACGGTTTTTGGATATGAGAATTTAAATTTTGTAGCTATTTTGCACTTTGGACCCTTAAGGGATCGATCCGGTTGAATGTAGCTCGAAGCGATTCCGCATGTTTGGGTGAAAAAGAGGACCATGCCTAGCCTAAACGTACCCACCCAGATGCGTCAGGACAATCTGTTTGGTCACACAAGCTGTATAACGAAAGTTGCACCACTTTGCAACTTTCAACTACTTGCATTTGACAAGTTTTTCCCCAAGTGAAAATTTTCCACCACAAGAAAATGCCTCTGAGATAGCAAACATTGAGAGAGGTTATTATAGAGGGCCCCAACACAATCTCATAGGATTAGACTAGAAGTTTCCAAGCATCACGGTGTCCGAATACGAGCATGTTGATTTTTGCATCCATTTTGCACTTTGGACCCTTAAGGGATCGATCCGATTAAACATAGCTAAGAGCAATTTCATGTGTTTTGGTGCAAAAGAGGACCATTCCTAGTGTAAACGTACTCACTTGGAAATGTCGGGATAGTCTGTTTGGTCACATAAGCTACAAAATGAAAGTTGCACCACTTTGCAACTTTCAACTACTTGCATTTGACAACTTTTTCCCAAGTGAAAATTCGCCACCACAGGAAAATGCCTCTGAGATAGCAAAAAAATAAATATTTTATTATGGAGGGGCCCAACATGATCTTGTAGGATCAGATGAGAAGTTTCTAAGTGTCACAATGTTTGAATACGAGCATGCTGAAGTTTGCAACCATTTTGCACTTTGGACCCTTAAGGGATCGATCCGGTTGAACGTAGCTTGGAGTGATTCTGAGTGTTTGGGTGTGAAAGAGGACCATTCCTAGCATAAAAGTACCTGCTCAGATGCATCGGGACTATCCATTTGGTCACACAAGTTGCATAACAAAATTTGTACCACTTTGCAACTTTGCACTGCTTGCATTTGACACTTTTTCCATCAAGTAAAAAATGGACACCATGGGAAAACCACTTTGAGATAACAAAAATTGAGAGAGGTTATTGTAGAGGAGCCCAATGTGATCTTGTAGGTTCAAATGGAGATTTCGTATGCACCATGGTTTATGAGTAATACTCCATCAAAGATTGTTGCCCTTTTGCACTTTGGACCCTTAAGGGATCGAGTCAGTTGAACGTAGCTCAGAGTGATTGTGCTCTATTTTTGATGGAATCAGGTGGGAAATAGGATTAACTCCATTTTAGTTTTGGTTTGGTTGGATTTCAAGTGATTTTGTGCATTTTAAAGGCCAATTACTGAGGGTTTATTTGTATACCCTATTTTAAGGGTTTTGAGTGCATTAAAATGTCATATTAAGCCTTCCACCCAATGTATGCTTGTGTAACTCGATGGAAAGGCTTAGTTAGGGTTATAAAAAATGTGTGCAAGGGAGGCAAATAGAGGGTTTTCAAGTGATTCCCTAGATGTCAAATGGTGCATTTTTGAGTGGAAAATGGTGGTTTAGTGCTAGGGTTTGAAGAAATCTTTGGGGGCAATGATATCTCTTGAAATTTTAAGCTTGTGTAGACCTTTTTGAAGGTGTTTCTGGCTTTGGTTGGCTGTGGGAAGGTTTGGAGTATGGGTTTTCAATAAACCCTTGCCTAACTTGTGAATGAAGAGGGTTTTGGGGTTTGTTATGTTAGAGGGCTTATCACACCCTAAGAGTGGAGGAATTGGTGGTTTGGAAGACTGGTTAATGCTGCCCAATGGTGGTTTGCATGTGATAGGAAGAATAAAGGGGGGTTGCTTATTTTGTGAAAGATGATCCAAAAGAGTCTTATGAGGGTTTGATGTATGTTGAAGAAGGATTAAATGGGTGCCTAAAATGGTGGTTTGTTGCAGAGGTTGTTAAGGAATTGTGAGAGTTAAGGTGGGAAAAATAGATCTACAGATCTATAGACCTACAAGAGTGACTAGGTGCAAACTTGAAAATAAGCCAAGATTGAGTTTTGAGAGAAGGAAGGAGGTTGGAATCCTTTTCTTATAATGTCTACATCATAGGTTCTCATTATGAGGTTAACTTCAAATGAGTAACTTGAAATTTCCTTGCAAATATTCACACACTCTTATGAGTAATTGGTGAAGTTTTAAGGTCTTATGTTTCCATTTTGTGGAAGTTGCAAATCATACTGAAAATGTTTTCAAGTTTGATAAAAGTTGTCAAGATAGGTTGAATGCCATTTTTTCCAGTATGAGGTCATGTTTTTTGGATTCAATAAGGTTTAGGTAGACCATCTCTAATGTCTTAGGAGTCTAGGAGGGTCAAATTGCAAAATAATGCAAAATAAGCAAAAATGTTGTCAATAAGAATATGTAAAAAAGTGCAATTTTGTACTCCAACATCCATAACGAGTTTGAAAATTGGTTGGAGTCAGTTGTAGGATGGTAGTTGGTATTTTTAATGTTTTAAAAGGCTTCTTATTTTCAATTTTGAGGTTGAAGAAACCAAGTTAGAAAGAAAAACAATAAAATCTTGTTATTCCCATGCCATTTTCTGAGTTTTTCCAGAATTTTGAAGTTGATTGCTACTGTACGGTTTTGTACAGGGTGGTTGTGCTTACTTCTTAATGGAAACTAGTGGGCAGCAGAGTTAACTATTTCACAAACTTGCTTTGAAGAAATTTCATTCAATTTTGTGCATTTAATAGGCATTTTACTGGAGGTCAGTCTGTGAGCCCTGTTTCAAGGGTTTGAGTGCATTTAAAATGGTGTTTTAAGCCTCCCATCCATTGTATGATGTTGTAACTCAGTGGATAGGATTATTTGAGATAGATAAAGATGTTTGCATTGTTTCTTGAGTAGGGGAGGTCCGCATATTGATTTTTGGTGATGCCTTAGGTGGCATTTGGGGTGTTCTTACATGAAAAAGTGAGGTTAGAGAGGGTAAAAGTGGGAAATGTTTGCTCGGGAAGTCATTTTTCTTGTTCTTTTAAGCATGTGCAGGATCATTCCAAAGTGTTTGAATTGGTTTTGAGGTCTGAGAAGGCATCGAGCATAGTTTTTCAATAAGCCCCAGGGTATATTGTGAAAAGTGAGGGCTTTAGTGTTTGGGGTGTTGCAGGGCCTATCTTTCCCTAAAAGTTGTGGATTAGGTGTTTCATTTGGTAGGTGAGTGTTTCCCAATCAAGTTTTGGGTGAAAGGAAAAGTTTAAAACACATTCTCTTTGTAAATTTTTCCTAATTGAGGCCTTGGACAATGTTGTTTTCAAGTTTTTAGCAAGTTGCTCCAAAGGAGTCTTAGGTGGAATTGAGGTATGTTAGGTTTTCTATGTAAAAATGTAGGAGGAGTTCTCAAATGTAAATTTCTATCAACATTGGGAAGGTCAACAACATCGGGGATAGATCGCGTACCTTCAATTAGAGGTGCAATTGATGACATACCTTGAGATTGACATGTAAATGATGTTGTACCTTCCAACTTGAGATGTCGTTTGTGGAGTGCCTTTAAATAGAGATGTGTTTATTGATGTAATTTCAAAATTCAATGTTGTTGATGGTGTGTCTTCAATTGGAGATGTGATTTTTGATGTACTTGGAAAACCACATGTTGTTGCTGATGTGTCCTCAACTGGAGATATGCATTGACCTTCACCTATGGTTGATGATGTGCCCCCAAATTCAGTATCCATTCCTCTCCATCCATGAGCTTTCCTCATCCATGCCCTTTGTTTTACCAATTTGACATCTCTTAGATTGCACGAGAAATTTTGGTTGTATGGGCTGCAATTCCTTTGCTTCATGAGCTACATTTTTTTATTCTCTTCTCCTTGCATTTTTAACTACACGTTCTCTTGGTGTTAGAGGCTTCGTTCATTTCCTCAGCATGACATTGAATGCTACATGTTCACAAACACACATAGAACCAAAAACACACATAGAACAAAAGTAAGTAATGCATTTTATGAAAATATTGATATCATTGATTACATTGCATTAAGTATGAAACACACCAAAGTATTTTATGAAAGAAGGCAATGAGCTGTTTGGAATTATACAATATGTCTATGGTGGACAAAGTTTTTTATATGATGGAGTTAGATGTCTATAGGGTTAGATATTAGAGTAGGAATTTTGAGTGTGTTTGAAGAGTTGGAAAAGTAGCTAGAGGCTGATGCAGTACAAGGAAATAGGCTTCTAAGGACTCCAATCCACATTAAGGTATAAGGGCTTTGCATGAGCCTGTTAAGGCATCTAACAAGATTAAAATAAAAAACCAAACATAACTTTATCACTTAATTTACTAAGAAACAACATTTTGTATCACTCACTCCTTAACCACTTACAAACTAGTAATCCTTCCTCATAGGAAAGTCACTCGTATCTAATGAACCAGGTAAGTTATGAAGACTATAATAAAATTTTTAGATACCCTTTTCCATGGCCTAAAACATATCTAAAAACTACTATAAACTCATTTGGAGAAAATACCTCAAACTATCCCTATTCCACTCAAGCAACTAGGTCAATAGGGCCTCTCTTACAAAGAGACACTCCTTTAAACACCTTCAAATCTCTTGATCTCCATGGAAAATATTTTGTTAGGTTGTAAAACCTTAGATTCCACCTATTTTAGGGACTAGAACGTTCAATAGGGTACCAACCTTCAAATCCTCACTCTAAGCTATTTCAAACTAGGTTTCCCCTAGGGGTTTATTGAAACCCAGACTTCCTCAACACTACACACCCAACCAATACTTGGAAAAATTTAAAAATAGCTTGCACATGCTCTAAAAAATTACTCCCAATGTTTACCACTATTATTTCCTCAAACCATTACTTGAAACCTCGAGTTTTGGTCAAGACACACAAGAAATCAACTAGGACAACAACTCACAAAACACTTCCATCAACTCTTCATCTCTTGAATCCTTATTAAACATGGAAAAAAACCTGTCAGCCTTCATTTCACTAAGTTCTAGAGATATCCACCAAAGGAAAAGTTCATACATGCATTCTTTAATGTTGAAAACCCCAAAATAGGGTTTCATACCCGTTAGCACCAAATTGATAATAAAACTCACAAACCTCCATGAAATTCAATCAAAAAAACTACAAATGAAAGCTAATACATTCCTTTAACATTTTTGACAACTTTTAGACCATGAACCACTTGTACGGGGCCGTACAGTGGTCTGAAATGTATATTTACCAATCAAAACTCAAAATTTTACACTAAAAGCAGGGAATACTTCTTAATCTTCTTCATTTTTTCCATACTCTCACCCCTTCCTCAAGGTTCTCCTCACATTGATGGAATCATAAAAACATAAACAAATGAATAGAACTTACATTCTACTTACCTAACCTTGCATGCACCTAGCTCTGCAACTTTTTCATCTTTTAGCAACTTTTCTGACCACATTTTTCCAAATTGCAAGCTATGACACAACTGAACTCCCTTAGCTCCTGATATATTATAAAATGGTCTAATTGACCTTATTGAACACAAAATACTTAACATTAACTAAAATCCTAGCATTTGACCATGCTCACTAAAGATGACCTTTTTGACAAAATTGAGCTTACAAGGTGCTCCTGCACTAGAGGCCTCGAACGTTGATTTTCAATAAACCCTCCTTGTTTCAAGAATAGAAAGGCCAAACGCAAGGGTTTAGTGTTTAGATACATTAGAAATGGTTCCAGTGACTAAGATATGATAAGATATGAACAATTTTCTCTGTTGTGAATGCTACAAGGAAGTGAATGTGAATTGGTCAGTTGAGCATTGAATTGAGTTTTTTGAGATTGATTGTTTGAAATTGATCCAATTGTGATTGTTGAAGGTTTTTTCTCCCTGCTATGCATCAAAAGCCTAGGGTATAAGTTGTTTCCACCTAAATGAAAACTAGAGAATCTTGTGTTTATTGTTCTCAAAACCACGTTAGGATTGTCAACGAAGCCATGAAGAAGATGAATTCAAAGAAGAGTTTGTGATGCTATATCTTATAATTATTCACTAGATTTCTTTGGCAATGAGGTAACTTAGAAATACAATAAGCATTCTCAATTACACAAAATTTCCCCTTTTTTTATTTATTAGAAAGGTAAATAGTATGAATGAATGGAAACTTGCATTAACAACTATGTCAACTCACATGAATTTATCTAAGCACATGTGATGAAGGTGATTTTTTTATGGAACAAAAAAATTAATGGAAACTTGCATTAACATTGAAGAAATAGAGTGAATTCCACTAGCCATGCTGGAAATGGACTACTATAAGCAATACAAATAGAATTCATAAGTAAATTCGTGTTAAGTAAATGTCATGTTTTTCATTTTTTTGTTCTTCAAACTCATAAAAATTAAACTTTTTTATGCAAATCCCATCTAATTCAATGTTGAATTGTATGTCCAATTGTTATGATTAATAAAATCATTAAATAAATTTAGTTTGTATTGTTAAAAATAAAGAAATATACTAAATATAAACATTTCAATATTACCAAAATGAATATATTACCCGAGATAATGTAAAATGATGTAGAAAATTCAAAATATCTTCTTCTACGTTGTCTACAATGCATATTGGTGGGAAAAAGGTGATGGATAAAGCATAGATTGGTACAACATGAAGTCAACTGCATAAAAAAAGGCATTTCTAAATTGGATAAAATGCTGAACCAGAAAAATACATAAGCATGTGGGCCCGAATCACGGGGTCAACCCCTATTTTACCATTTCAAGGTAAAACACATTTGGCACTCACCAAATTTGGCGAGCGCCAAATGTGTTGTCTTGAAAGGGAGAGATTCCATAGAGACAAAGGGAGTGACACTCGAGATAGAGAGAGACAAGTGATAGGAGTGAGAGAGATTAGTCTAGGTAGTGTGGTAGCGACTAAGACCTGAGAGTGATAGAGACTTGAGAGGGATAGAGAGTTATCCAGTTATAGTGGGGGAAAATACTTGATAACAGGAGAGGGGTTGGGAGAGATGAGACCTGAGAGATACAAAAAGACCAAAGGGGGAGAGAGAGGGAGTATGGGAGAGGGGGTTGGAGTGAAATATATTTGTCTAGGTAGGGTGGGAGGTAAGTGAGACCTAATAGAGAGGGACTGTGAGAGAGGGCATTGGAGTGACATAGATTAGTCTAGGTAGCATGGGAGGGAGTGAGACCCAAGAGAGAGAGACTTGAGAGGGAGAGATTTATTCAGTTACGGTGGGGGAAGACCTAAGAGAGGGAGTGGGAGAGAGAGGGAGTGGGACCCTTAAACTGTAAACCCTATACCATTAACCCTTAAACCCTTAATCCATCAACCCTTCAACCCCAAACCTTTAAACCATAACCCCTCAACCCCTATACCCTCTTAATCCCTCAACCCTCAACCCTTAAACCCTAAACCCTTAAACCCTAATCCCTCAACCCCTATACCCTCTTAATCCATCAACCCTCAACCCTCAAACCTTAAAACCTAATCCCTCAACCCTCAACCCTTAAACCCTAATACCTAAAATCCTATACTCTTTAATCCCTTAACCCTAAACCCTAAACCAATCCTCACCACCTATATCCTCTAATCCCCAACCTCAATCCTTAAACCCTAATCCCTCAACCCCTATAAATTCTTAATCCCTCAACCCTCAACCCTTAAACCCTAATCCCTCAACCCCTATACCCTCTTAATTCCTCAACCCTCAACCCTTAAACCCTAATCTCTCAACCCCTATACCCTCTTAATCCCTCAACCCTCAACCCTCAACCCTTAAACCCTAATCCCTCAACCCCTATACCCTCTTAATCCCTTTAACCCTCAACCCTCAAC